>WOGO01002117.1:0-16471 GCA_015342085.1 Leptinotarsa defecta | reverse complement strand
TTGTGTCCTTCAGTTAGAAATAACAGTTTCGTACACAGCATTCTAGTAATTCCGTAATAACTTCTATAGGTAAATTCGTTCTATCTTCCAGGTCCCCGTCTTCGGATAGTCAATCACCTTCAAAGAAACTGACAAATATAGTAAAGGCATCTTAAAAGATGATTAGAGTACTAACTTCTCAGACCCTCAACATACAAGGCTGATAACATATTAGGAAGAGACATAGAAAACAACAAATCCGGTGTCTTCAAGATAAAATATGGCTCGGACCCAGAAGTTTATATTGGAAAAGCATCCAGAGATTTCAGAACCAGAATCTCCGAACACAAAAGAAATTTTGAATTGAAGAAAACTAATCCAACTTATGCTGTCATCTGTTGGAATATAACTACGGCTTTGACAAAAACTACGACGTACTACATACAAAAAATAAAGGTCAAAAATCAAAGAAGAAGTAAAGAAGTGAGAATTATGCTAGTTGAGGGTCACAAAATAGTTTTATATAATGATAAGAAGTCAGCTTGATGATTTTCGTGTTTGTCCAATGAATGTACTGTTGAAGACTGAACAAGTATACTTTTTTTTTCAGGTAATTCTCTTAATTAGTCTGAACGGAAATAAAGTGATAAAGATTCTTTCTGCTACACCCCTTTCATTACTGATACCCTGTCGAAGGATATTTATGTCAAAAAAGTTCAGAAAGACTTATCAAATGTGAGCTCATGTGAGAAAACGTCGAAAACATGATGGAAAGAGGGTAAACACAAGGTAATGGAAATATCTCTCATGCATACACAAAAATAGCAGGTCCGTCCCTCAATTCTGCACCTTTCTTGATAGTATTTGAGAATGTATTACAACTATTAGGTCGTTTAAAGAGTTTGGCTCTACTTCAAGGTGTATTATCTCAGTAAAAACTAATTCAGTTTATTATAAATAGGCGCCATTTGGATTAGTCCACTTTTTCCAATGGTACACAAGTCGATTAATTCCGTCAATATGATAATTGGGTACTTGGGATTGGATGAAGTAGACGAAGGAGGGTTTTGTCTGATCCTCGTCATTAAATAAAAAGTACACCCCGATATACGCATTTCACATGGTATTTTTCAAGATGTTTTTATGTTCACGTTTGATAAACGTGCAAAAACACTGAAACAAATTGCTTAAGGAGCTGAAACATGAAACTTAAAGCCACTGGAAACCGGATAAACTTCGAAATTAAGTGTTCTGGGGTAATAAAGTGCCGAACTTGGGAAAACGTGTTCCAGTTAACTACAATGGCTTCATAGTAGCCGCGATGTTTTCCAATTTACTGCCCATTTTGAATGAAGTAGGGCATTATCGCAAGAGTTTACTGATCTCCTCCAACCCATTTTGTGAACAGATCGATCAGACTTTAGTGGACGGATTGAAATAAGATGAATCGATGGAGCCATAAACCATTCGTGCGTCGCAATAGTGAACTGGAATTTTATGTTCGTCATAGTTTTATGTTCACGAACAGGCAGAGTGGGGCCATTAAATATATCGAAGTACTATTTTGATGGGTATATTTATTCGAACACGAGAAAATCTGGAAATTTCAATATGAAAGTGGTGACAACTGAAAAAAGTTTTCGTTGATACTATTTTCTACAACACTTTTTCAGTGTCTTCAAAACATTTATAGGATGACCATCGTGAACATACAAGATGATACTGCCATAATTTCCACTTTTTGCGAAACCCATGCTTGGTTTTTCATGAAGAGAACTAACTTTCAATCTAGAACCATTGAAAAGCCTTCAAACCTCTCAGCACAGGTGATTTCCAATCAAAAATGGGGGTTATGTAATACCTTACTGAAAAAGGATTTCGATTCCTCATCTGGAGCGGCTCTGCATTTGAAAATACCTCCATTCACTTAGAAGATATGGGGCTTTGGGATGTCAAAGTTACTCTCGTCAAAGAATGCTTTGCCAATGCGATATGTGGAGTGCGTAACACTCAGTTCTTCATACGTCCATATGGTACATCTGATAGACCCAAGTTGAGTAGCAATGGTGTCCCGTCCTCTTATCCAGCGGCCTTGAAACCTGTTGTTTGAGTTATGCTTACTCCAACATGATCCACAGACTCATTGGTGTCACTATGACAACAGGGAATCTCAATAAAGAACTGAATATGATGAAACAGATGGCGGTAAATGACAACTGACATCAGCGTATACTCACATATACAGGAAAGGCATGAGAAACTTGA
Organism: Leptinotarsa defecta; assembly: GCA_015342085.1. NCBI lineage: Eukaryota > Metazoa > Arthropoda > Insecta > Coleoptera > Chrysomelidae > Leptinotarsa > Leptinotarsa defecta. Next base: position 14,227 of record WOGO01002117.1, on the reverse strand, counting down.
CAAAATATCAACATAGAATAACATCTTTGGCAGACATGTGAGAAGCAAGGAACCCAACATCAACAAGGACAACAAATTGGGTGTCTACAAGCTGAAATGTGGGTGGTCGAAGTGGTAGACCCTGGTAGGCTGGTGGAGACTTACGAATATGGAAAAGTTATCTTTACACAATTTTACTTGTTTTAGTTTTTTACCAGCAAGAATACCAGAATTACAGGGAAAATACTCGCCAACGTCTACTATCACAAAATTAATTCCACAGACTTAATGGCTCTCACTTTGGGTGACTTGTTAGTTTCAAAGTGAGAAATTGGAAGAATCCAACCTCATACACAAGTCAATAAAAACATTTTTGGACAGTCAGGGGGCGTTGGAAGTTCTTGGCTCCTACCTAGCAACGTCTAAATTGGTAGCAAATTACCAAAACCAACTCTCCTCGATAGGGAGACCTAACAGATTGTCTTCAGTCTGGTTTCCTGGCCATACTGGCTTGGAAAGTGATGAAGCTGCCGACTCCCTTGCAAAGGAGGGTGCTGCAAGCAAATACATCGGACCAGAACCTGTCATTGGCATCGTTTTAGGCTTTGCTAAACAAAGATTGAACACCTGTATGGACTTCTGGCAGAATCTTCCAGGATTGGCCCACTCCAAGGCGTTTATTCACCCTTCGAAGCTTGATACCAAATAGTTGCTGGACTACAGTAGGGACTGTCGGAAAACAGTGTGTGTCTCCTCTGTTTGGAAAATGATAAAACAGGAGAGCACATACTCTGTGCTCCTCATCATTGATACCAAATATCAGTTGAAACAGAAAAACTTTCATATGAACGGACTACATGTCAACACATTTTTGGAAATATCGTTCTTACATTGGAAAAATACAGTAAATTCATTCTGTATTTTTTTCTTGGGTCATTTCGCATATGATAACTAGGTTTCCTTTGATGCTGTGAATATTTTCTACCTCGAATGATCAAAGTTTGAAATTATTCCACTGCTTCACTTTCCTTGCTGTCACTGATGAGTGGAAACTAAAACTGATTTCTCTCCGCAACTCCACGTAACTGAATACTTGAGATCATTTTTATCGCAAGTGTGCATGAATATGGAATTACAAACACATATTGGGACAACCTTATTGTGGAACAATTCCAGCGGATTCCTGGATAATTATCAATGTTCCAAAAGCACTCGAGGCTCATTGAATTATTGCGCTCGCTCGAATTCCCCCTCTCCAGATACCATCAAATCATATCAGCGTTTAGTAACAGAGCAGATGTTCCACGTATCCTTACAGGACTATTAAATCAAATTAAAGTGTAATTGGGAACATCCAGAAAGTGAAAGCTTTCGTAGCAGCCAGTACTATTGACTCCGTTTTTAGGGCCCTTCAGAAAAGGGGCAGCTCTAATGAAAACAGCTTTCTAGGCTTTTAACCCACTTGTGTAAATACGCGCTGCAAACTGAAAGCTCAAATTCCATCGCAGAGTGCTTGATAATGGAAGGATTTCGTTCGGGGAGAGTGAGACGTTTTTGGCGTGTACTCGAAAAACTTTGCTTTCGTCAATCTCCATTAAAAATTGAATACAAGAGGAAAATTAATGAGATACTTGGTTGATTCAGAAGTTTTATATGTTTCAATGTCCTACAATGTACAATGTAGTAGGTTCCTCACGATTTGAACGATCGCTAGAAATTTTGAGCAACCAAAACCATGTGATGAAAAGTGAATCCTCTACGACAACAGAAGACCTTCAGGGCAGTGGCTGGACGTCGATGAATTACACATGTACTTCTCAAGGGCAAAAACCCACCAAAAAAGACCATATCTGCTGTATGGTGGTCAATAATGAATTCATTTCCACAATTAATATGGAAGTGTCCAATCTCCATGTAGTTTTTTTCAACTAAAATTACTTTTTCGATCCTTTTCTGCCAGTCTTTTTCAGTAATATCAGATAGTTCTTCTTTAATTAGCTCTATCACCTTCTTATCAAATTTTGGAAAATTGTTTTTACGCCTGATGCTTTGGTTTCAATTTTCCCCAAATCAACTCGATGGGATTGTAAACACGAAAATAGGAGGGAAGTCTCAAGGGCATACACTTTTTCAAACGTTTTCGTCTGTAAAACTTCAAGTAATTGGTTTTCGATATAGTTATTTCCAAAATACAAATTGTTATTCATTTAAAAACTTTGTATTTCATCTTTCCTGGAATTTTTATTTGGTACTTTGATGAGCTATCACGAATGATATGAAGCGTTGTCAAGAACCATCACACTATTCGCATCCAAATTGGGATCAATGTGTTTTCAAACCATTCCTCGAAAATATTAGCTTCCATGTTCTTATGACAGTCAACATTGCAGTTCTCAAGTTTTTTTCCACATAATTTCGAAGAATTCGAAACCCGTCCTCCACTTTCTACGCAATGCACAATGATTAGTGGCGATCCTTTGTTCGCAGGCATGTTAGGCGTACACATTCTTGAACCATCAGTCCACCCTTTCGTTACTATTTCGAGAGTGTCATACCAAGTTTCGTCCAAACAGAAAATTTGTTTGTTCTTGTCTATATTCAGTTATTTGTTCTGAGTATTTGTTATGCAATTCCACTATTCTTTTGCTTTCCATAACTGCTTGACGTTTGTCCATTACTTCAAATTCAAATCCCAGTTTTTTTATCCAATTCTGAAAGGTTTTGTCACGGCAACTCACGTTATGGCCAGAAGTATTCAATTTCTTCCTCATGATTTTAGTTGTAGGAATCTCATTGCTTATGGAACAGTCGTATATTGTTTTTCTCAATGATTTTATTCGATGAACATCTGAAGGTTTTGGTAATCCTGTATCACATCGCATCTTAAGTTCATAAGGTTTGTTTTTGACTATTTCACGTACAGTTGAGAAAGGAATTTCGGTCAAATCTGATGTTACTTGAGATAGTTTGTTTCTCATGAAACCAAACTTGAGATATATTGGTATTTTTGGCCTTCAAGTGTGCCGCCAACTTCAAATGTTCACAATATCGTTTACTTCAACTACATTTCCAAAATTTTGAAGGAAAACAAATTCCGCTTTATTCGTTTCATGCACAGACAGATCTGAAGTTCAGTGAACTTTTTTTGCGCCTCACTACGAATTTTCTTCTCTACTTTGAGCCTCTACATAGTTGTTGTAGGATTCGAACTTCCCTATTCAATTTCTCTCTCTCTCTAATCTTTCCATCCGTAACTATTACCTACCTGCCAAACAAAATATCCCAATTAGAGAAGATTGAACGAGCTCTGCGGAAAGTTTATTTGCCTTTTGGCTTCTATCGTTTGCCTTCAAATTGGAGTTATATTATTCGGGACTGCTCAGCAAAATCGACGTAAGCATTATTCAGAGAGTGCGGATCCGTTATAAATTGGTAACCGCAGTAGTGTGAGGTTATGAAGTTGGTAGGAAAGTTCGGTTGAGAAATCAATATTGAGTTAAGCGGGGTAGGGGAAAGTTGGATATCTTAATGATATTCACCAACACTTTGGTTTACAAGTTTTAGTTTTATGCTTTGAGTAACTCTCGGAAATCACCAAATTTCAAAAGATGCTTCGTTCACCCAGATCCTCCGTACAGAATTTTGAAGCAAAATATATGAAAAATCTACAGTAACAGAAGTTCAACAATTGAATGAAACTGGCTGATACTGGAGAAACTGGAGAATTCGTGCCAAAGTTTCGATTTTCATTATAGAAGGTTTACAAAATCATGATAAATGTTTCGTTACCCTATTATAATCAAACAATGAGGTGAATTTTCATTTTCACCAAAAGATTGTATATCCTAGAGCTGTCTCAGCGATTCAGTTTATATTTCCTCAATCGTCGCAAAACTCTATTCTTTCACGTGTCCCTTCAATCGTGGGAGCAGAAAAAATAGCAGGGGTCCAAATCTGGTGGAAACGGTGGCTGAGGCATAAGTACGGTATTGTTTTTGGCCAAAATCGCTTTAATATCATGATGCGAAAACCATGAATTGTTTTTCCACAATACTGGACGTTTCCTTCTTATTGTTTCTCCCAAGCGGCGCATTGATTTCAAAATAATACAGTGGGCAAAACCTCGACATTTGATCAAAATATTTTTGGTCCTGGCTCTCCTGGGCTCTTTGGTTGCTTGCTTGATGTTTATTCATTATCAGGGTTAGTAATTAACAATGTTTTTTGAATATTTGTTGGGACCCTGCTATAGGCTTATGCCTCTTCGGGGTTTACAATTTTATCGTATCAATGTTAGTATGTGTTAGTATGCAGATGAATTATAATTGTGGTTTATGAATAATAAGTATAAATAGTAGATAGAGTTGTCCTGGTTCTTTGCTGTGGTCGGTGTTCATGAGAGTGAAGATTTGTGTTGAGTCTGAGGTGTTGTTGGTTTCATTTGAGCTCTCAGGGCGTTCCGAGCTGTGATTTTTCGCTATCTGATTGCTGAAGGATATTCCTCAAGGATATTACGGATCTGCTCCGCAGGGTCTTCCATTATCCCAAGAAGTCTGGCTGGGGGGAACGGTAGCTTTCTTCATCGTTTCCTTTTGGCGCTTTCGCGGGGCCTCCATGGAGTGGTAAGGGTGTTGATGACCGCGATGTTTTGGCTTCTCATAATTCTCGTAGCGTATCTGCCTTGGAGTTTCTGAAATATCAAATTGTTCGGGGTGATATCTATTTGGTTGTATAAATTGTGTGAGGGATATCTGAAGGGGACGTTATGGATGTTTCTTAGGATTTTTTTCTCGGTTCTTAATATTCGGTGGACTTGTCTCTGGGAGAGGGTGCTGTAGATCGTGGCTTTGTGGTCCACGACCGGAAAAAAAATTCCTGGTTTCAAAATCGACCGTTTATCATGAATCATAAATCCCCCTGTGAATTTGTTCAGTCCCCAATAAATTCAATTCATTCTTTCTTTTCTTGCAATGAAACTGACAGCATTTCCAATATTATTCCAATCCTTCCCGCTGCTTTTGAGTGTTCTCGAAGTACCTTTTTCCTATTCCCATTCCAAAGAGTAATATCACATATTCTTTGTCAGTTGGGATGCCACTTACGGATTTCAAACGAGACGAATCCTTCTATAAATCACGTAGAATTTATTCGGAGCTGTGTACGATCTCGACGTGGAAAAGTTCAGATATATTGCTGGTTTACGAAACAATAAGATTAGGGCGGTATTTCGGAGTTATTTTCAAGACGTAACTTTGCAGAAGTGACTGGAATTTGTTTGTATTTGTGATGACTTGGATAACCATATATCTCACGTCAGTTATCCAGTTTCATTTTTGAAGAAGTTGTTGGGTTATTCAAAATAAACAGGTATTTTTATTTCCTGCCACAGACACGTTTCTGCTTATACACAGCATTTCTTTAATGTCCACCCCTTTTATTTTTTGAGCGGGTCAACTGAAAAAATTGAAGTGAAATTGACAAATGAAACTTTCAAGATGGCGACTGGGCGCCATTTTAGAAAAAAACATGTTTTCGAAGCTCCTGATGAATACTACATAAATATCGATATTTCTAGAAATATTCCGTTTGATCTGTCATACGGCAATTCCAACAACCCGATAAATAGTGTTAAGTCATTTTTCATTTATAAAAACGACAAAAAATGTCAGTATGACAATGAACTTTATTGTTCACTTAGAATATTCTCATTTAGTTTTCAGTTTTTCTTGTAGTAAGGTACCAAGTCAACAATCTATCAATATTGGGAATCCATATTGTAGGACCTCTATTTATTGATCAAAGTTTCACAAGGAAACTGTATTTGAATATGCTGTAAACTACTGTTGACCCTCTCTTCACTGAAATCGTCGAAGCGAATCGTAATGAATTCGATATAGATATTGTATTCCTACAAGATGGAGCACCACCACAATACACCAGACAAGTAGAAAACTATTTGGATACTACTTTTCCTGGTCTTTGGATTGGCCGTCGAGGTCCTACAGAATGACCCGCCCGCTCGCCAGATTTGACACCTTTTTTTATCTGGCTATTTGGAGCAAAAGGTGTACGAAACTGAACCTGCTTAAGTATTGGATATATGGCAGTAAATAATGAATATTTGTGGATATATTGACGTTACTGTGTTCAGAAATGTTCAGCGTGAAATATCGGATAGGCTGTTCATATGTCAAGAAGTTCAAGACAACCATTTCGAGCATCTTCTGAACTGACTTCAAGCTTATTATTATGTAGTTAAATGTCAATGTATTCAGGCAGTTATTAATAGTTTCGCCATTTTGTAGTAGTTGAAAATATTGGCATTATATTTTAGGGTTGTTAAGCATTTGTCAGGAGCTCCAATAAGATGTGTTGCAAAACCCCCTTTTCCATTCAATTTTCTTTCCCGGATGGCACCCAGTCGCCATTTCAGAAGTTTCATCTGTCAATTTCGCTTCAAAATGAAGTATTCATGCATTGATTTTATTATCCCAAATTTCAATTTTTTGAAATGCAATGCAATTAAAGAAATGCACTGTATATGGAATGTCTGATGACATTTAATTCAAGTGTAAGTTCATTATTTTGTCCATCAGTAACAATGATTCCTGTCGGTTTCTCTGTCTGATTCAGATTGTAATAAAAAATCCGTATAAAGTCGAAGTTACGTTTCAAATATTTTCTTGTCGCCTTCGCCAAAAGTTATAGCCGATGTAACGCTTGATTCGGAAATTCAAATGAGTCATCGTAGTCGGCTTTTTGGGGTGGTCACCAAATTTAGGAAACTTTCAATTGGATTCTGGAATTTTGTTTCTGTTCATTGAGATAAATTGTAGTTATATTACGCTCGTGAAGCACAATGAGGTTTTCGTTGAAGCTCAATTTAGAATTTAAACCAAAAGAAGCACTACAATAGACATTTTTCACGAATATTTCTTTCGATTTGATTGAAAAAATTGACAAATCACATAGAACTCACCTATCATGACAGAAAGCATTTCTTCAAATGATATGTGTTTCAATTAAGTTACGAACTTTATGAAAAATTAACTCTTTAACGATGACCAACCAAACATTCTATGATTCATTAGAAAATCATTTTACAAACTATCAATACTTATATTTAACCAAGACTTCTGCCAAACACATTGAACGGTAGCAAAATTGGTTTTTAATAGAATTATTGCAATAGTAATTTTCCCAACAAACTTTCGACGTTATTTTTTCTCTGGACTGTTTTAGCAAATTTTTTCGTAGTTCTCATTGAAAAAATACAAAAATACAAAACCAAATGTATTTTTCAACGGCGAACGACTTTCCATATCAACATTTCCTTTTCCAACATTTTCCATCACAAAAGTATAATTGAAATCGACATAAAACGAAACGTAATTTAAAATAACGAAAGTTTACATTTTTGATGGACACACTTCCCAATATTGAAACAACTTTGTTCATTTCAATTTAGTCTACGGCAAATAAAACCTAAACAAATTTGGATAATGTCAATAATGTGTATGTTCATTTCAAAATTCACCAATGAATATTCGCTTGTATTCCAATTATGGAAATAAAAGTTTGGAAACTGACTTACTTATTAGTCGGTAAGCTATGCTTGAAGGGTACTTCTCCCATTTTTTTCCATGGGAGGAACTCCAGCTATCACCCCCGTCGGTTCTGCTGATACAGTTCTGTAAGCACAGCGAATTCTCCAGGTTATTTTCCTTTGCAGACTCATGAAGCAGTATATTTTTGTTCTACACAACTGTATGCCAAGCAGGTGATGCATATGGAATCTGTGAATGGGCCACACTTCGAAGCACCCCGCTTCTGGAGGTACATGGTCCGTCTATATTCATAAGGAGACGTGGAAGAGCTGTTACCGTTTATTCTACTATACAAATAACTCTGTTCGTATGCTCGTCAAAGATAAGCTTTGTATCAAGCCATACGCGTAGGTATTTATTGCTCTTATGTAGGGTAACTACAACGTCTTGGATTTCAAAGACAGCAGGACTACCAGATTAGACAGAGGCTATCTTATCTGGTGCCGGTTCCAGCCCTTCATGCGCTAACCAGTTCGATATGCGCTCAAGAGCTATGTTTGCTATATTAGCCCACTTTCTTTCACCTTGGGCAACCACGACAACAGCGTCAACATCTGCGTAGCCTATTACCGTAACTCCTGCTGGTTGTTCCACCCTAAATAGTACATCATAGAGCCAAGTGTAGGACCCAATACTGACCCCTGAGATACTCCGCTGTTAATTATCCTTTTTCTAGAGATAGAGCATATTCCATGGTGTAGGACCCAATACTGACCCCTGTGGTACTCCGCTGTTGATTATCCTTGTTCTAGAGATATAAATGAATGTGAAGTTTGAACTGACTCGTTCAAACATGTCTTCAACGGTCTTCACACGATTGAGTTCTTGCAGAAAATCCAGGTCTTTTGGTACAAGTGGAGCAACAACGCGTTTCATACCTAGAAATTCGTTGAAAATAGTATGAACTGATTTGTGAGACATTTCAGTGCCTTCACACTTCACTTTAGCGATATTGAGTTCAGTTGAAGATGTTGATGGCCGACCAGAGCGTGGCAAATCTTCCACCACATCACATAGCTATAAACATAATTTGGACAATCCTTCCACGGGCTTTTTAAATGATCAATTCTCGGTACTTTTTTGACAGAATGATCGTCAGTTGTCTGAGTTGTCAATTATGCAAACATGCAATATTCCCTTTTACCTGTTTTTTTCTGAGACCTGTTCAAATAGATCTAACTTCCATTACTATTTCATATTTACAAACACCAATGTCACTTGTCGGAAAATGAAACTCTGGAATATTATTCCTTTTCACCGAAAGAGTTTCCGGGAAATCTCCAAACTCATAAGCCGTTTCCCCAGCATCAAGCACTTTGAGAAGAATCTGCGACACCGTTATTCATCCATATCGTTTCTTAGATCACGTAATAAGTGTCGTATTGTACTTTAAGAGCACAATAGTTCCAGACAGACGCATAAAGCGAAGAAAGTGTGCGATATTGTGACATGAACAGATGATTTGTAAGACACTGGGATACTCCAATATCAGCACCATTTTATATTACGATCACACTTTGCTTTGCAAGGTTTACTTCGTTTTTCACAAAGAACGAGAATCTCTTTTTGAAGACTGGATCTCTTTTATTGTCTGGCTGAAGGATTTGATTTCTCTTTGAATAGATGTAGGTGGTTTTGGGATGCTCTTGTGTTAGATAGGAAAGAGGCGTGGATATGAGTTCTACACAACTGAACTGTTGATAATTTCAACGAGAACATCAGTGAATTCTTCGGGAGCTTCAAACCGCTGATACAGTACAGTAGGGACCGCGTTTTCCTCATAAATTCAGAATATCTTTTCGAATAAAAAAATGAAAGACTTGATAGCTTCTGGGACGAGTACCTTAAGAGAGGTACTCAGGCAACAGTATTTCAATCAGAAATCTACGCCATTGATTAGTGTGTTGAGAAATTGGTGGAAGACAAGCTCACGCCTGAGAAGTAGGAAGTACTTAGCTCTCAAAAAAGACCCTTCTGGAGTTAGACTCAAAAATTCATCACTGGTCTGGATTTCTGGCCACACTGATTTGAAAAGTACTGAAACTGCTGAACTTGTAAGGGAGTCTTATCATTGACACTGGACTTCTGGAAAATCATAGCAGGATTGACCCATTCCAAAGCAATTATACGTCCATTACTATTATATTTCAGCAGGAATGAGCAACGTTTTCTTGCAGGCACACTTATAGGTGACTGACATCTGGAAAAGACTGCATTGTCGTTTTTCGCCGTCTATCCTACTCAGTTTCATAGCTTTGATAATAATATTTCAAAAATTAAGGGTGACGGCTGAGTGGCTGGGTTTTGATTCATTGCGCTCTTCTACCGAAAAGTAAATTTTCGTTTCAACTTCATGAGTTGCTATTATCTTGATAGTTATATTTTGATCATTCCCATATTGATTTCAATTTGAGAGCCACCGATAGTCAGCTGTTTCAGCCTATTGGGCATCGTCAGTACCGGGCAGGCGGTTCTCGATTTCTCGATTGAAGACAAAATGAGAAAAACCAAGAAAGTACTTGATAAAAATAGCTGCGTAAACGCAAGCGAAACATAAGTGGAACCCCCTATTGGTGTGACACCCAAGTCAACTTGCCAAGTTTTTATGTCAGGGTTGGTGGTTTGAACAATCAACCGACAACTGCGATAACAGAAATTTGGGAAGCCAACTTGAAATGCCATCGGAAAACAAATCCACATGTTTCTAGAAATGATATGAAATTTAGAAAGGTTAATGCAGTCAAGCTGCTGGAAAATAATTCCATGAAAATCAAAAAATAAATAGATCATTCCCATATTGATTTCAATTTAAGAGCCACCGGTAGACAGCTGTTTCAGCCTATTGGGCATCGTCAGTACTGGGCAGGTACTCGATTGAAGACAAAATGAGAAAAACCAAGAAAGTACTTGATAAAAACAGCTGCGTAAAAGCAAGCGAAACATAAGTGGAACCACTTATTGGTATGACACCCAAGTCAACTTGCCAAGTTTTTATGTCAGTGTTGGTGGTTTGACTAATCAATTGACAACTGCACCTTAGATGAGACTCTAGTAGGGCAAAGTATGTCGATCTAGCAGTAAATATATCAAGTTCATTGGAGACAATTCTGATAGCAAATGATCCTGAAGCCAATTTCGTGCATGAAGATGTGATATGTTCTTTAAATTATAACTTATTGTCAATATGCAGACCAAGAAATTTAGTGCAAGTCGTTTCTTTTATCTTCCTACCATCAAAAAGCAAGTTGTCATAGCTTAATTTGAAGTTTACAAATTTGGTCGTGTCTTCGTTGAAGGAGAGTGAGTTAGAATCACACCACTGGTTAACCATTATCTAAATCTAATGATATCAATTGTTTCAAGTTGTTAGTATTTTTTTCATGCCATAACAATGTGGTATCATCGGCAAAAATTGTGAATGACCCTTGTAGCAAGATCGTTGATGTATAATAGAAATAAAATGGGCCCCAGAACAGATCCCTGAGGCACTCCGCAATTTATAGCTGGGATCTACCTTTTAGGTACGATTTGAACCATTCAAGACATGTCCCTCTTATGCCATAACAGTACATTTTTTTATAAGTATATAATATTGACAGTCGTAGGCTTTCGAAAAATCGCAGAAAACTGCCGAAATTGCTTTCCACTCATTCATACTCAAACATATTTTTTCCAAAAATTAGAACATTCCATCATTAGTGTTTTTAGAGCTCTGGAAGCCAAATTGACATTCATTCAATATTTTTCCTTTCGATGAAAAATTTCAACAATATTTTCTTCACTAGCTTTTCGATTAATTTCGAGATAGTTGATAATAACGAGACGGGTCTGAAGTTCGAGGGGTTGATGACCTCTCCATCTTTATAGAGGTTTCTTGGACTGATGGTGATTCGAATCTGGAACCCATTTTCGCACTTTGAATGTGTTGGTCTATACAGGGGATGATTGTTCAATTGAAGTCATCTTTTTCTCGCTTTGAGAGATAATATTCAACGATCAATAATTTCTTCGCACTTATTGCAGTTCATAAATGAAAAATTCACCAAAAATTGCTCCTCTGAACAACTTCGTGACCAGAAAATGTAGCAATATTCTTTTACTTCAAAGATTCATCTTGTTGGTTGTGATCAGAGTCATATGGACCTATGATTAGAGTTTTGTTGTTGAAAATTTTTCCATAAACCTTTGAATGGGTTCCAGTCGAATAAATACTGCAATCCACAAGGTCTTATTGTGGTCCATACCTATTCAAATTCGATCAAATGACTCCAGCTTCCCCAATAAGCCGATTGCTTGATTTGGTGATTGAGCTCTCGAATCAGTTGGCAAGAGTGGGGCTCTACTAAACACTGGAAACCTGATCTAGCACACGGCGAAGCAGGCACGTGGGCTACTACCAGAGCCCAAGTTTCCTAGTGAAGAATAGTATCCTCCAAGTTTTCAGATTATGGTATATTTTCTCAAATCTTGTGAGTTCCTGCTCAGCAGTTAGTCTGTGACTACCTTCCCAAGCAAGACAAATGTGTGTATAGGGAAGTAGATCCGCTGTGTGATGTTCTCCAATAACTGCAGCAAACTGGCTAGTTTTGATAGTGAGTCAGTTGATCCTTTGTTGCAGAAATGATAGTTAGGGTCGTTTGGTCAAGGTCTATTTCCTCTCTAATCAACGGCTATCTTCTCTGCAAGCTCCATTTCTTCACAACTACACATGAAAATATCATTTTTTTCCATGATGCAGCTTCTGATACTTGAGAATATGGTGCAAGGCGGATACATGAGGCATCTTGCTCTTGGAAAGGCCGTGAGTGACTTCCTGGCTGTACCACGTAGCCTCCTGGGTTTATTGAAGGATTGGAGAATTGAAAAGCTTCTACTTTTGATTCGATGTTATAGAGATGACGGTTGGAGTCGTTTGGGCGATACTGATGTCGCTCCACCAGGCTCAGAACACAGAATTCCAGAGATTTCTGCTTGATTGCTTCACTAGATTGTTTACCACTCCTTTTCTTCGATAATAGATTTTGTGGTGTCTAAAAACATCAAATATTGAAGGATTTTGGTTGAGAAATCAGCAAAGCCATCGAAATAAGCGACGAGAAGCTCATATCTTTTTTGAAACAAAATTATTTGAGCTTCATAAATATTTCTAGAAGCTGTGGTTACTGTTCCGAGGAGAAATTTTACTGACTATCCAAATTGTGATTTACCATGAGTTAATGCACTTCAGTCACTGACCCATATATCCGCAACTGAGCTGCCAATTTGTCATTGATTTGTATTCGTTATGGGTTCGCTATCTGCTCCAGGCATTTCCTCTGCACCTACAATACAGAATCGAATGTGAATCTATGCCAATTAGTGCATGTGCTTCGTGGCTCGTAAACTTGATTCGAGTGCGATACGCGAATTTGAATTTATTGGACATATATTCCGATTCGCTATTCAACCTCAAGATCACGTAACGTCAGCCGCAAGGTTTGATTCGTTACCGATATCTGTGAGTTGCCTGGGGATATGACAAGTTACAAACTCTGATTAAGGGAACTTATATGAGACTGGAGATGCTGGAAGGAAGCTTTTGATCGACGGTTTAGAGAATCGGTTGATATTCAAGAAATTATAGTTGTTTGTATCGTTTTGACTCCATTACGATACTAATTATAATAGTCATTTATTTCCTTGAGACAGTTAAAAACCATATGAGAGAAGCCAGTTGCTTACATTTAAAATACAATAATACAAAAAAAATCATTCCATCGCAAATATTCATCCAGCTTGTAAAAACACTGTTCTGTCCAAAAAAAATTTCATTATGTTTGAATGATTGTTTTGCCAAGTAGTTTCTCACATTTGAAGAAAGATCATTGTATATTTTAGGAGCCATATGACTGGGAGATTGGTGAGTTATTTTGAATTTTCCAAAGGGAATTGGAGAATCATTCTTTTGTCTTGTGTTGAAACTATGATTTTGTTTGTTCCTCACATGAATTTGATCATTATTATCGAATACTAGCACACTCAACTCTGATATGACCAGACATGTTGATTTTCGGTCAGTTTTCTGTACAACTTGCGAAAGAAGTTAGCAGCACTCGTCTCCAGGATTTTTCAATGAATGAGACCCTTTCATGGTTTCTTTGGAGTAGATTTCTGATCAAAATGTGGGTGGTTTCCTGATATTTTTTTTGAAAATGAAAGGATATTCAGGCCTATTCTTTCCTTTCTGAACAAATTCCTTCCTGGTTCCATATTGTAGCAAACTTTCAATTGATGAAAGGAGAAGAAAACCCTTTGAATAAACCAAGCCATCTATTTCACCAATGACTTTCTATTTCTCCATCATAACTTACTTCTGGACATTTGTTCATAATAAAAATAATATCACAAGAATTCCAGGCCTGATGGTTTATGAGGGTGAATCCTATAACAACCCACAATCAATTGTTAATACTTTCAGTAGATGTTTTTAAAATGCCTATTTATCACCTAAGGCTGATGAAGAAAACGTTGTTTTCAACTTCGAAACTAATAGCTCAATAGATGTTAGTGTGGAACCAATAACAGAGTTAGAAATATTAGAATCTGGAAAAAAATTGGAAAATAAGATAACCTCATGTCCAGAGAAAATTACATCATTTCTA
>WOGO01002116.1:0-16473 GCA_015342085.1 Leptinotarsa defecta | reverse complement strand
CCTGTCCACCTTCCTGGAAAGGACAGGATGGACGACGACCTAGGATGACAACTCCTCGGGAGGATGTACAATGGGTCACATGTGGCCTAAGTGCGTGAGCTTACACTCACCCTCCCTACTCTACAGATACAGAGATGTGAAGAAAGGAAAGGGTGATAACCAATTCAAAATTAACCAAACCCATCACGTTTATGAATATCATCCGTCAACCTCACACGATAGAGCTCAACAAAGCAACCCTAACTGGTGGTGCGTGTAGAATATTATATGCCCAATCGAAAATAATTTCGAAGTCAAGCTGAATGCTTCCTTACTATTTACAAAGTCTTCATACTCTTCTAGGTTACGATAGTCGAAATTTCTAAATATGTGAACTTTAACACCGTAATTCATCATTTTTTTGTTCCTAACAAGATTCACTGAAAAGTTCATTTTATGACTTATCCGAATATTCAATATATGTACGTTATGCGAATTATCACAAACGTTACAGATGGGTGAAAAGATAAAATGAAAAATGATACGCCTACGCCTTAAGGTCACTACAGTTTATACTTGAACATTTCTGTCGAATATTCCAATGAGCTGCAAATATTATTGGATCGGTGCAAGTACAAATTTCATTAACGATGTTATCATCAACAAAAAATAAATTGATAGATTCAAAGCACACCCTGATGAGGAAAGAGAATTGGCCCAATTCGGGTAGACAAAAGTTTAACAATTTCGATGCTGTTTGGAAACTAACTTTTGATTATTATTGTTCTATAGTCCTACCTACATTTATGTCAACATTGAAAAATCATGAAAATGGTAAAAGAATGTAGTTTTTTACTGCAAATAATAAATGAGTTATATAAATGAATCTGCAATCAAGTTGAACATACCTTCCTCTTGCGATATGCTAACCCTACTGCTTTTTTGGTGACTTTTCATGCATCTATGCTGATTTCCAGTATTCCATAATTCACTTTTCGCTACTACATGTGTTCCAAACTCTTGTCTTTTCTTTGGGGTTATTTTGTTATTTGGTGTGCTGATTTTATGGACAATGGACTCTTCTTGCTCTGTCAGAGGTTCGCTTTTCAGACCCTGTTTTCTTTTCGAATTTATTTCTGTGTCAAGAACCCTGGAAGGTCTGAAATTCAAGTGGTTGAATGAAGTAATTGAATTGATGGTATTTATGAATCTGGAAATTAACAGACTTAACTGAATAGAAATAAGAAATTTACTCAACGATCTATTCTCATTCATCTCAGTGCATGAATGGGAATGAGAACAAATTCTATAAACAATGTATTTGAAATGTATTTCAATGTTTTGAAGATTGGCAATTTTATTCTATATTGGAACTCATAAATCATTCAAAAATGTTTGATATTCTTCCTGTAATAGGCTAAAGAAATAATTTACAATAACCAGATATTGAACCAATCAAATGCTCCTTTTATATACATATGTCAAAAATGAACGACTTCATGTGGGCATTAACATGCAACAATCAGCTTTTATTGTCTTTTATGCATATATATTATTGACACCACAGTAGTCACATTCAACTATTATTTTCAATTCTCTGAGAGTGTTTTAAAGTTCCCAGAAGACACTGGTACGAATACAACAAAAGGAGACAAGAATATTACTGTTGCGGAAAGGGCACCTACGACCCTGCCCATCACCAGAAATAGTGTTTGCTTCTAATGTGAAATGAAACTGTTGAAACACTTTTCCCACACCAAAACAAAAGTATTGTTTCTCGATAGTCAATTTTAGTAGTGACCTAAGGCCGATTGAGGACCTCCTTCCGGCTGTATCCACCCAGTGACGCCCAGTGACCCAGTGATGCCACTGACTCTGACCATGAAACCCTTCTTTCGTTTTCTTGCTCATAACTCGGACTTGAGTTGCGTTTGACGTTGCATGATCATGGTTTACATCATTTGTATGAAACTCCCTTTCAACCCCCGCCTATGATTTGACTTCAAAAGCCGAACGATTAAATAACTTTGGGTCGCTCGATAAATGATTTCGGTAATTACAGCCGATTTTGGACCTTTCCTTACCACTAGAAACGTTGCATATCATATGGGCTTGAATGTGTGTATGTGTGTGTGCAGTTTCAGCTTATGTATCTGTTAACTTAAATCTCTAGTTTTCGAACGCTCACTGGCCACTACTATGCAATCAAACGCCACAGTAAGCGAATATCTTCACTGATGCGTTCAGTCCATAAATATTTCAGGTGGTGAGAGGATCACTGCATATTACATATCTCACCAGGCTTTTGACCCTCTACCAAAGCGGTGTCCTGAAGATTATTCCAATACTTGCATCGAAAAAGTCTGCCGTTCGTCCACTGGATGTCATTTTCAACTCGAATGGCGTTTTGAGCGAACGGTCGCATCAAAGCCTGCAGTGTGAATGAGGATCTTTCGGTGCGAGGACGTACTTGCAGATAAATATGTTGGTTCTCTTGATACCGATAGCAAGGTATGCGGTGTACTCGATACAGTGTCGAAACAACATTAATTGTGAGGGGCTGTCGATAGCGATTATTCATCAACTGTGTAGGTATACAAATGCTCTATGCTCAGGATTGATAGTACATGAATACCTCGGTAACCAAGGTCAATCAGCCGAGGCTATATTTTCTTATAGGTTATTTCTTGTGTGGAATAATTTCTTGAAGTCACCTTCAGACACAATTCTCAAGGTCATAACAATAACACCTTTTTTCTGAAAGTTTTTATAGGCCCATTTTCACATCATGATATTTTTGCACCAGGCGGTCCCCTGAAGGTCCGTTCAATATCATCATAACGTTATAGTAGTGGTTGGAGGCCCAGGACTGGATGCCCTTGAGAACAATGTGACTTCATTAGCGTGTTTGGAATTGGACGGTGCTGCGAGTTGAAGAAAAAAATTTGGAAATTTGGATGAAGACAATAAAAATATAATCAGGGTATTGCGACATGCGAGGCATGCTTGTGAAACATTTTATTTTCAACTTTCAACATATCTTCACGTTTCATATGATATCGAAGACCTCCGAAATGAATAAATCCATCGTATACTAAAACCAATGATATATTCCGCCTATGACTTGGCCTTGTATTGCGTGTGACGCTACATTACCTTGGGTAACGTCATCACTCGTGAAGCCGTTTTCTACTCTTCGCCTACGTCTTGTCCAAAGAAGCTGCAACGATAACACAACATTGTTTGCACGACACATGGCCTTGTAAATTACCGTCAATTTTGGACCATCTCTTTCTCCTTGATCTTTCAAATGTTTAATCTATAGACAACAAAAACTATGATACTGGGTACCAAAGTAGCATAGTATGAGAATGAACGCCGATGTAAAGATTTTTTTTTCTGAAAAAAAAAAATCGCAACATTTTTTTTACACCACTGAAATTATGCGCTGATGCTCCATCCTGCTGAAAATAGATCATCTGACGAGCCTTCAGATCAAGATCATCGAAAAACTCTTCCAACAGTTTTTTTAATAAATCAATGTAACGGAGTCCGTTCAAAGAATCATGTTAAAAAAATAGACCGACAATTATGTCTTTAAATACATCCCACCAAACATCAATACTAAATCATCTTTGCGGATTGTGGGAATGGACTGGAGTAGACTATTTCTGGTCTAATCCGATAGTGAAAATTCAGTGGTACGATAATTTTTAGAAAAAAAAAAACACGTTAACCATAGTATACAGGGGGGCACATTTTGACATATTAGCATTTGATGTTACTTACCCTATCGCACCTCCAGAGCATATCACCATTTTTTTTTGAACGGTTCACCCTATATTGTTTCGCATTATCAGATGCTCCATGATGAGCAGATTTCAACAAAGTATGAAACACATGGTCTGAAGCTTATGGTTCGGGAGCTATGAATTATTTGAGTTAAAAACTGATTCCTCCGAGAGATGACTTATTTATAGGTCGTTGAAATACTTTCACTTTCTCTGCTTTCCATTTTCCGCTTCACTGATTCCGTGAGAGATGACCGTTTTGGCGTTTTGACATGGCGTCAATGTGTGTACAAAGAGTGGCAAAAATACATCATTTGAGAAAAAACATGACAATTCAACCAGGCTCTAACAGTGCGATCTCTCAACGTGTACAGGGTAATCATTTAAAAAAATATGACAGCTTAGCGGGAGTATAGCGTTTCATTGTGCGATCCCATTGAGGAATGTATTCATATTCAAAAGTGTTGTGGAGTTAACATTCGAGACTAGGGAAATGGAGAAAGCAGATTATTCAGCAATGACATTTCAAAGTACGTTGGTTTTTGGCCGTTTTTCGTTTTCGTGTTTGAATACGTGCCATTTGTCAAATGTTAGGAGGAAATGGGGGAGGGGGTCAAAAAAACACGCGGCATTGGGGAGGTGGGAAAATTATTTTTTTGAAAGAATGTTAATGTCGTTGAACAGTTGAAATAATCAGTGACAAAATGATATGTGAAGAGTACAGACGGAAAATTGAAGAGTGTCGTAAACGCGTCCAAGAATTAAAGAAAGACATTGAATTTATCGAAGAATAGAATATTGTTTTGAAGCAGTTGTATAATTTAGATATTCAAGAAAGAGTGCTTGATCGAAAAGTTCCTCAAACGAGATATCCGCTTCGAATAATTCAACCTCACAGCTTAGATAATGTCACCGCTAATGCTGAAAATGAATCGTGTGCTTTCAACTGCAATAATAAATGACGGTTTGTATGTATACATACCAAAGGGCGTGAAATTCATGGCCATATGTGTGAAGATCAATAATTTTGCAATAGAACGCAATGGAAATTGATGAGTTCCAAATTTGTTAATAACGACCAGTTGAAAGTTTCTAAAAGTGAAATTCAAAAGAATACCCCCTTCAAATATAAAGTGAGGCTGATATTTCAAGCTCGCCGAGAAGTAGATACAAAAACTCTTGAATTTGTTGAAGAATACGCAAGGCTTACGAAGAATTCATTGTAGTATTTACGATATTAGCATCTATTTTGATTAGAGTTGTTCGAAAAATTATTATGAAATTTAATGAAAAATGAATAATTTGGTTCAAATAGTGAATACTTGACTATTCAGGGATCTTTTTTTTTGAATAAAACCGGCCAATATTTGTTGAAAATCCATATCAAAACTCATTATTACCATTTATTGTATGATTTTCACTATAAAGGGTTTCACAAAAACCGCGAGAAGTGTTTCGCTATACAATAACTTTCTCAAGCGTGAAATAATAAGTTACTTCTAAATTACAACCAATTTATACATATTTCATATTTCTTTGACTACTTTCTAATGAATGAAACTACCTGAAAATAAGGTATAATTATTAACTATATGACTGAATTTAATTTCCAAAAGTACCTTAATTATACTTAACTGTGATTCCTGGAAATAAGCAAATTTATTAATGGCGGATTATTCAGTTTAGTTCGATCGTTCATAAAATATTGAGTGTTTCCATACTCTCCAACAGGTTAAGTTTCAAACCTTTTTTCTGGAAATGAAGGGGCTGGAATTCATGGTTGAACTCATGCTCCTGTGTGATAAAACGAGTGGCATATGTGGAGTTCATTTTTCCAATCTGGAAATTATATATGTTTTTTCATGCGGGCTGTGAATGTTCTTCTAGTTTGACCTATATGAAACATTGGACATGACCCACATCATAATTTATACACTCCCGATTTTTCCGAAAAACTGAACTTTCATCTTTGTTATTTTTAATGTGCATGCCTAAATTGTTGTTGGTTTTGAAAGCAATATTTACACCTTTGAATGTTGCTACTTTGTGCTGATAGGACGAACTATGGATGATAATATCTGTATGCGCTGGTTCAAGATAGATTGAAAAAATCATGTTTTTTGTTAACATTCGTTATTTTCAAGTCCAAAAAATTTATAAAGTCGTTCTTCTCCTCTCCATGGTGAATGTGATAGAAGGGTAAAATGTGATTTGAAATTATTTTTTGTTCTTCATTTCCAGACAGTTATATACCCTCAGCGCAGGAGAAACATTTTTCTTTAAGTTATCCTTTGATAATCATCTTTGTTCGTCACTTCAGCATATTTTACCAAGATTTGAGTCACCTTTGTTTCTGTGCAGTTCCTCCAGTCTATCTACCGGACTACTTTAAGTTTCTGTTTAAAGCTTTCAGCAAGTATCCATTTGTGTATCTGTCGAACGAAACATTTTATTGTAGGTTGAAAATGATGTTTTCAAAAAGATAATCCAATTTGATGAATTGCTACACGTACCTGATCAAACAAAATTATTCAAGTTCTGTTGCACGAACGTCGTTAAATCTGATTAGAAAATGTAAGTTATCAATGAAAAATATTAAATTTTCAGTAGAAGAATAGAAAATCATTAGTAGAATTGGATAATTGAAACGTATTGAATGCATAATGAACATTATGTATTCAATTTGGTTTGATTCGCAGGGGAGTTACATAGGAAAATGTTAATGTGATTTTCAATTGTAGAGTGAGGACGGGAGTAATTATAAATTCAATGCATAAAGAAGTGCGAAAATTTACAAGTGATGCATATTTTCTTTCCAAATCTGGAATTTCCAAAATTTTGAAGAAAATACAGTGCCTAAAAGTAAACATCAGATTCTTGGGGGATTTCGTTAGAACCTCGAATGACAGGAAAATTATTGATTGAAAATATTTCAATACTTGTAAAGAAATCATTGATTTGGGGACAGATATGACTGATTGATACAACGAGCATGTTGTGGATGTTATTTTGAACAAACTCGATGAATTTCAGGAACGAGGATCTGGTTGGGCATTGAGTAATTTTTTTTTTGTTTGAGGTAGCAATCAATATATACGAAATTCGCAACGGATCATCATTCATACGGTTACCTAAAGAAATTTCAAACATTCATACATGTGTGAATATTGATAATGAAGATGATGATTGTTTCTTCAGAGCAATCGTAAGTGCTCTGCATCCTTCCACAGTAAACGTTTCACGTGCATCTTCATATCCAAATTATGATACGGTTTTGAATATAAAGGGTTTGGAAATTCCAATGTCAGTTCATGGCATTCTGTAAATGTATATGGTTTTAAAATAAATGTCAAAAAAAAGACATTTTTCGAAGTAGTACCTACACGATCAACCAAAAATCAATTGAATAAACATGTTAATTCAAAATGTATATTCTACTAAATTGAATGAGTACGACGCTTCACTTCAAGATATAGATGACCGTTATTTCAAATACCACTACATTTGATTGATGATGTACTATAGTACATAAAATAATCAATCAAATTGGCATTCCTGTATAGGATGAAAGTTTGGCAATACTGAATCCAACAATGTAATTGTTTCCTGAACATCACATACAAGCCAAACACGAAGCTAATACAAAAAATAAACAAATATGGAAAATAAGAAGACGAAGACCAAAACAGGATATACAGTATACAATGCTCGGACTGCAACAAATTCTATATCGGCCAAACCAAGAAAAAACTGATCAAAGGTACAATGAGCACAAAAAGGCACATATTCAATAGTATATAAATCAAACCTCGCAACACACACCATACAAAACAAACATAATTTCCCCCCACCAGAGAACATAAAACTCATAAAACAAGTCAACAAGGGAAACCGCATGGACATTTAGGAAAACTTGAACATCCATAAATTTAACAGTCATAAATCAGTTATCGAGGAACAATAACAAATCAAAACACAACAAGACCTGACATTCAATATATTAAACAAAACCATACACATTCCTAGAGAATATCGGAGATATCGGAAACAATGAGAGATACGAAGATGGTTGAATCATTTATCTGATTAACAATATGTCATTGAGAAGGTTTTGAAATTCCGAGTATATCCAAAGATATTCCAAAAAAACAGAAATTTCGGGAATTGGTATTTATTTTTGTCTGGCTTTATTTTTAGAACGATTTGTAAATAAATTACACTTCCACATTGCCACTTTTTCCCTGCTTCTTCCATGAAAAAAAAATTTATGATGGTGGCCGAAAAACGAATCGTCGGATAGCAAATGTGAAAACACCATTATGTAGCAGGGAAAAAGTGGCAATGTGAAATGGCATTTTATTTTCGAATCCTTCTGAAAATAAAGCCAGAAAAAAATAAAAACCAATATCCGAAATTCCTGTTTTTTTCAGATATCTCCGGATATACTCAGTATTTCAGAATTTTCCCAACGGCATATTGTTAGTCAGGTAAATGCGCAACTTCTCCCCAATTCAACCATCTTCTTATCTCTCATAATTCCCGGGATCCCAATGATATACAGAGTGGCCACTTATGTATCTGTTTCACAACCTGCCATTTTGCATTACTCTAACAACTCGATCAGTTGAAGTATCAACCACCAAAATATAATGCCAATATTCGTCTCCAAAGTACTCATTCGATAAATTGATTCCAATTTTTGACAGTTTATCAGTGCTAGATAGTTTAACTATTGCTTCAGCTAGCGTAACAAAATCAGTACAAGCAGCGAACGCAAGCAGGGAGCAATTCATTGAGGCAAACCGATATAATACACATATGAAGGCAACTGATCTTGATAAAATAGAAGTGGGACCTACTTGAAGCCACATCTTGCAGGTGTGTATCTGACGACTCAAAACTCATAAAACTCATAGATTTGCCACTTCGAGGAGCTCCCGTCAACGTCGACAACTATTACGCTGAGGAAATGATGATTGCCCCTTCTCGAGAAGTAATCATAAGTAATGGTCTGCCAAAACCAGGATCATATCGATATGAATCTGCCATGAATCTGCCACTCGCAATGGTGAGTTATGACCAACTCCATTTATGAAAAAAATCATTATAAAGCTGAAGCTGATGAAATGTTACCTCAGTTTTAATCACTTCCTGACAAAGAGCAGATTTTATTAATTGTTTAAGTTATGAACTCCACGATAATTGTTCGTGAATGGAATTTGAGTGTTAACTGTTAGCGATTACAGCAGAGTGATGTATTTGATGGAGAGCATGATCATGTGCATCTGAAGAAGAAAATATATAAAAGTTGATTCTGCCAAACGGTCAAGGAATGGAATGAACACTAGTAGCCTGAACTTCATCAAATCCATTGAATTGGAGCTGTGATGTAAGAACTAGTTATAACATGGCCAGCATCATCACAAGCTATGAATTGAAGTTATTCGAGGAGACCATGTTTGGTCATTCCCCAATAGCATTCATGAGCATACCGTATGTTTTACCACATAACAAAAACAGATAAAATCAAAATCCCAATCAATTTTCAAAACTTTATACTTGATATTGTAGACAGTTACATTCATATCTAGAAGCAGTTCACACCGTCTGATGGCACCATGCGCTGCTACCCATCCAATAACGACAGATACTGTCACCTATTCGTCATAGACGGCTCCCGATGCTATGCACTTATCTTTCACGATGTTGTTCTGTCTTATGATGTTCCTAATGAAATATGATCAAATTGACATATTAATTAATGTTCGATATCAAAAACACTGAATATTTATCTTTCAAATCGAATAATGATGAGAGTAAATTGTTGATATTGCTGAATAAAGCAATCAATAATTTTTGTGTATTTCATTCATTATTCGAATGGATATACCCAAATATGGTTTCAACGTTGGTTTCATAATGCATATTTTTTATTTTTCTCTTCGATTCGTCCATAATGATTTCATAAACTTCACCTTACGATTTGATCTCCACAAACGTTATTTGTAGAATATATCACGACATGTTTCGCTAACAGAGTAAATTCTCCAACGGTGTTAAGAAGCACTGAAGAATAAATCGTGAGGTGTACTCGTATTTTATGAGAAAACGTATTATTTAAACAACATAATTCACAATGTCATTATTCAAAACTACACTTTCTCCCTCTTCCACATGATCCGCATGAGTTGGACTCCCATGATAATCTGCAGTAGGTTGGACTATTCGTCAGAAAGGAGAAGCTCCAATTCTGCTTCTATTATCTACTCATAAAATTCATCCAAATTTTCAGTTCCATACAAATGATCATGCCACACCATGCTCATGTAATATCTTGAAATCTCAGCAACGACTGACCTGCTAATATTGATCGAAACCTCGATATAATGCCTCTACTACGTCTTCCTTCCCCCCTTTGAAAGTAGATGAATCTATTTTTCGAACTTATACCCAAAAATAACTAAGATAATAATGATGTAAATAATGTACTAAAAAATAAAGAAAATATTCGAAAGGTCCTAGGTAAATCAATATCGTAGAATGCTGAGGAGAGTGGTGTGACGACACGCTACCTGGAACCTTTCGAATTATTTTTGTGATCCTAGTAATTTATCTACATATTTTTTTTTATAAAACCATCAACCATACATTTTTTCACTTATTTTATTTTCAACTTTTTAGTTTCTGATTTTGTTACTCAATTCTTCTTATTCCGTTCAGTTCATTTAGTGCCACAGTATCAAAACTATCACATTTTATTCAGTTTGGGTTCGATTATAGTTCATCTTATGACCTTCACTGCAAACAGGGTTACTGAGAGATTTACTTTCGTCACCTTTGTGTGTTACAATAAGGTCTTCAAGTAGTCTCGACATTTTACCAATATAGTCACTCACACAATCACGGCAGGATATTCAATAGACTCATTTTGATTATGAACTGATTGGAGTTTCATTTCAAAGTTTTTGAAACAATGCATTTATAGTTACAACGGTTCAGAATGCTACGTTACCATTTATATCTTCACACAACTCAGGTGTCACATCACTTATATATTTTTTCTCAAAAACTTATATATGGTATTGTGGACTCCCATTTGTAATAATATTAGATTTTGAGAAATGTCCTGACGTCATGAATAAGAACTTCTTGAACAGAGGATCTGAACAGGGATCAGAAAAACTTTAATGCGTGTCACTACCTGAAAAGTCCTAATTCAAAGATGGATTCAAGAAATTTTGAGACAATAATCAAACTAAATTTGATTTTTTTTTTCAAAAAGATGGTGCGCTCGAACATTTTTTATGTCTGTGAGTGCCGGGGTATGTCAGATTCAACCAGAGATACCCAGGCATTTGGATTGTTTGATGCGGTCCGTTGGAATAGCCTGCTATTCCTTTAGATTTGACTCCTCTCGATTTTTCACTTCGGAGCTATATCAAATCGATAGTTCATATTACGCAACCTAGGACAATACCAAAACTAATGAGACAGAATTACCGAAACTTGTACTTCCATTACCCCAGAAACATCCCAAAATGTTATAAATGAGTTCGAAAACAAACGGTTTTATTATCATTCGAAGATTTGAAGATCATTTGTTCAAATGTTTTTTTATACATATAAGATGAAGAATGTCTCAAAAAATGTAATGTTTTTTTTTAACATCTGACAGAGAGTTTTGTAGTTACGAAATTATCATACCCAAATTCGAAAATCTATAACTTCACAAACCGTTTGTCGAAATTTGAATAAGTGGAAGTCAATGAGAGAATCTTTCAAAGAAAGGAAGGAAGTAACCAATTTCAAAAGTAACTTTATAGATAGATATGTAGATCATGCAAAGGAGTAACTTTCAGACACGAATTGGATAAAAAAGCTGTCCTGCAACTGCTACTGACATATAAACATTGAATTACATGAAAGGAAATTTTT
This sequence comes from Leptinotarsa defecta, assembly GCA_015342085.1. Taxonomy (NCBI): domain Eukaryota; kingdom Metazoa; phylum Arthropoda; class Insecta; order Coleoptera; family Chrysomelidae; genus Leptinotarsa; species Leptinotarsa defecta. The sequence continues at coordinate 4,768 of WOGO01002116.1, read as the reverse complement.
TTCGATACAAATACTTTTATATGAACACTGAATTATACAGAAATCACTTATCTCTACTCATTTTATATTCCAAACATTCGTTATGGAAATGAATCATATATCATTCACGGGAATTTTACACAATATACTGAATAAAAGTTAAAAATTTCACTTACATGCTCACTGGTAGACATCTATGTTTCGCCGTAAGACACTTGCCTTAGGGCTCTTCAGTAGAAAGCCAAAAACTTTATTTTCTAAAAATTAGTCACTCCTTAAAATATAACTCTTTCGAATTAATTGAAATATATGTCATACAAAATATCTCAAGACTTTTTTATTCGAGAAATAAAATTGTTAGCGCCCTATCAGCGGCAAGTGATGTCACATTACTGGCCTCTTGAAAAAACAGTATTGAAAATGATTTGTTCTAACAAACATTTTGTCAGACTCTGGCATCTTGCCCCATTCAAAAGTTAAGATTAAGGTGAAAATATTCAAAACAAATTATTCAATTATGTTGCATTTGCTATTGAGAAACATTTTGGAGAATCTGAATTTTACATTCACAGTGGATATATAATTAGGAACGTACTGAATTCTTTCCAGAATAGGTGTTTGTAACCAGAAAAAGTAGTAGCAATGGATTGGTCAATGTATTGTTTTATTCATAACTATTTCAAGTGAGAAATTCACAATATCTCACAATAACATTCAACAGCATTCTTTGTTTCTTGAATTTAATGGTTGTCAAGAGTATTACAATTTTTATTTTCAATTTTGAACAATAAATAATGAAATTTGGAACAATCATGAAATACAAATCAATTCAGAGAACTAAGATTATAAAAAAAGAAAGAATGGAAAAAAATCACATCAAAGGTGCTGCTTCGTTCCCTCAACGTTCAACGTTCCTCAACAGGAATCAAAAACATTTTTCGATCTGATCCTCTCAAATTCTTTTTCGATATCGTAGTTTTCGTAAAATTTTCTATATATTGCTTTCTTTCTATCCATGTAAAAAGTTTTGAATAAAAATCCTGCTATAGCACTGGTGATAACAGCTTGTGCAACCATGAATTTTGCATATCTTGTACTCATTCCATGCATTCGAGGTTTCTTTATCATCATGCAGCCAGCATGATTCACCATTTTGTCGTTATTACTTCTGAGAACTATTCGAAAAGATAGCGCAAATAGTTGATAATATTTTGACTTTGGTCTGACAGCGTTCTTTTTGTTTGAATGGTAACCTTGACAGCGGTCAGAATATTCGTCCAGTTCACACTGGTGAATACTGGGATGCCCTTCAGTCACAGAGGAAAGAAATAACAGAGGGGCAGGTTAGACAAGAAAATGTGGTTACCGACAAGGATAGACTCTCACACCGAGTAAGTATGATACAGACACCTAACCTAACAGTTCAGGTAATTACTCCTGTTATACAAAACTCAATTCGAATATCTGTGATGAAATTGAATGAAAAGTAATTGGATTCAGGCTGGAAACAAAATCATTTGAGAGCCATGAAATAAGTGAATATAAATTAAAAATCTGCATAACGAAGAATTTCAAGAGCAAGATTTTAACGATAAACGAAAACGACAATGTTTCCTACTTATTTACCAAACTCAAATCATTGTTCATGCAGTTGCAGTTTCATAGGAATGTATCATCTGTCTCACCAACCGATTTCCAGGAGTCTTTGAAGTCCACTAGATACCCGTTAAGACAACAAGAGGATTGCTCCGAATTCTTGGTGTTCTTGATGAATACTCTTCGTGAGCAAAAAAATAGCAGAATCAATACTCCTGACCGCTCTGGATTGAATGGTTTCATACAGTCTATCTCTTCGTGTGTTTGAAGATCTTTTGCTGGAAATATTCTCACTTGCTTTGCTTTGTAGTAAATGTTCGAGAGGTAGCAAAAATGTATGTAATTTTCTGGAACTCCAACTAGCGTTTCCTAATATGAATGATAACCAGTCCTTGCAAAGCTTATTGTTGAATTATCTGAAAATGAAAGTTGTAACGGGTGATGATCAACTTTATTGCCAAACATGCGCCAAACTAACTGACTATTATTAAGAAAAAAGTATAGCTGAAGCAACAGTCAGTCACTGACGATCTTCAAACATGACTCAACTCCTGATGGAAGCACCAAACTCTTACGGAGGTTCGAAATAAATGAACACTTCAATTTAACTGACCACTATTATAATCTTCATGCAGTCATTGTTCACTGTGGTCCAGGCGTTGAATCTGGTCATTATTACGCATTGGTCAAAGACGAAACGGACTGGTTTGAGTTTGACGATAGGCGTGTAACGAAGTGTTCTGGCGATGTTTTGAATTTATTGGAGCCTCTAGAGACACCCTACATTTTGTTTTATGAAAGAGAGTAAATTGGCAGATAAAGATCCTCAAATGATGCGCCACTGGAATCAATGAAGTCGCCCCGGAGCGGCAATTGATTTTTGTTCTTTCATAATTTCATGATTTATATAAAAGTAGTATATCACGATAAATATTTTCAACAAGTTTCAACATGTTTTCGTCAAATTCAAGCTTGGAGGCAATTGCAATAACAATTTGTGGTCGACACCAATTCATGATATCTACAAAATATTTAGAATTTGTAGCTAGCACTTTTTGAATTCGTTGTATGGTATCCAATATGTAATTTGCTTTCTGAAACAGAAACAATAAAATTGGTGGAACTTGAAAAACAGCGTGTCTATCTGCTGCCACTTGGCAGGCGTCATACCTACCTTTATTGAAATGTTTCGTTATTGAATTCAATGCTAGAAGACGCAGTTGAAATGTTAGATCTCCTTAATCCTTATTTTGCAAAAGTCTCTTAGAGTTGTCGTTCGTAGGGAGGTGACAGTTATTCAGTGAAGAAATCATATTTGAATAGTTCATTTTCAACAGATGAAATATTTCATTTAAACTAATGTATAGTCATTTCTCTACTACACTTTTTATAATTTTCAAGTCGAAATAGACTCTTCGAGTGAATATTGATCCAATTTGTATTTGTATTGCATTTTTTTAGATGATGCAAATTTCAGCATTTCAAACACTGCTTACAAAAACACATTATTAAATCAAGACCAGTTGAGAAAACTTTAATTTTGCAGAACATCATACTTTCTGGTCCTAGTTCAACATTAAAAATATTTGTTGAAGACGAGATGCACTCAAATACCAGTGGTAACATAAACTCCATAAATATTTTCCCTATACATCAAGAAAGGAAAACTGAAAGAGAAGATCAAAGCCCTTCAGAAGAAAAATAACGTGCTGAAAATAAAGGTGGAAAAATTAGGTCAACCGAGTGAGAAAGCATTTTGAAACTTGCAGTTGAATATCTGACACAGATCATCACAGCACAGGTCATTTTGAAAAATAGAAATAAACTTGGCTGGATTGGCCTGAATTCAAGCAGATTGCACTCAGCAAACCATTGATCCTATGAATATTTACAGAAAATGTCCATAACTTCTATAAAGATATCTGTATTCATTTATCGCAAAAATCAAAGTTTTCCGCTGTGAATTTGACAATGATGTAGCCTTGCTCTTCACTTCTGAAAGTAAAAACTTGGGTTTGTGGATTCACTTCGATTTGAGATTTTCTGAACATATCATTTACAAAGGTATATCATCTTATAATATTCTCAGACACTTTTTTTCCAATAGAGATATTCTTAACATACAACTCAAACTTAAGATTTGCGAAACTTTAAGATTATCTAATTATCATATTACGATCGAATATTTGAACCTGCAGTTAGCTCTTCGCCTTCAGAAAATTCAACATAACAGACCTTTTAGCTTTTCTCAGACTAATAACAATTATACTCGAAATGGCCTTGTCTTGGTCATTTTCAAACTCAGTTCGGTACTTTTCACCTGTAGTTTTTCCTTTATTTCTTCTGTATAATAAATTGCCCAGTGATTTCAGACTATATGATAATGACATTTTAAAAACACTTGAAACTTCTTAAATCCTAGTAATTGATGCTCCATATGTCAATTTTTGCTAAGCTCTTATTATTACACATTTTTTTTGAGCTTGTGTCATTGATTAATCCATATTCTAATCTATATTTGTTTTTAACATTATTTTTTTCGTGTGTATTTTTGTAAGGTTGATTTGAAAAATGATAATCCGCCATTGAATCTAATTTATTTTCATCACTTGCGTTCACATTTCTCTCTTTTTCAGATGAATGAATTCTATTTACTATTTTATCATTATTATACACTCAGTACTCTGTCGATCCCATAAATGGCGTCTCCGTAACGAGGGATTTGATCGCCTTTCTCAGGTTTGTCCACACACACCGTCTCACACACCGGTGTGTCGGTGTGTGAGACGAATATCTTCCGAAAAGAGGAGGAGAAACGGATAAATTATCGAGATTTTTCTCTACGAACTCCACAGACTCTATCCACATCACTCTGTCAAGATGGTTGTTCTGCTTATTGGAGTCCTTGATGAAATGATGCCCTCCCTACTCTTGAATCTTAAAATCATACCGACCTGCCGCACTAAGGCAGAATTCTTAGCCGGACAGATGCAGAAGGTTGTCATTTTTGGCTCACTGCATTTGCTCAGGGCATATGATTCTCGGACCCTAAGATCACTTACCCACGGTGTGGGGAGTGGTCGTTGGTTGAAAATGCTGGCGCGCCCTCCTAAATGTATCGGTGGATAGGACCTGACCAGCGCATACTTCGGTATAATAATAATAATAATAATAATGATAATAATGATAATCA
>WOGO01002115.1:0-16474 GCA_015342085.1 Leptinotarsa defecta | reverse complement strand
CTATTCAATGATGTAAAGAAATCGAATATAGCTCTTTTGGTTCTGGAGATATACAGGAAAAACCAAAAAATCCCAAATTATTTTTTTGTCTATATCTTCTTTATTCGCAGACACATTGAAAATCTGTCCACATTTTTCTATTGGCACTTGATGTGGGCTATCGGAAAATGTCCAATGAATTTTTTATACAGGGTGTCATCTGACCTGGGTCACCCCCGACACTCTTATCGTTTACGAGATCCCTATGTACAGACACTAATTTGAATAGCCCTGTATATAAAAATAGAAAGTACTGTAAGTATCTGTTTTTGTTTGAAAACAGGCCTACATAAATCATTACGACTCGGATTGTCAAGCATACGAATCATTCGTTCCCAAGCAACAAAAACTGTAATAATATTCAGTTAATCTTTCCAGTAGATCTCATTATAAAAAAACAGAATTTGCACGAGCATAATAATCATATGACAGGTATCCTTCGTATAAAAGCATAGAAATCACTGTTCAATCTTTCATTTCTATAATCGACTCGAAATTGTCAATTTAAGGCGTGGTCGATGTATACTCCTGAAAACTTCGAGGTTTCTGAAGGGCATCTCTTCATATTATTAACAATGGGATATTCCACTAATTTTCTTGGAAAAAAATTGAAGTAGGACTTTCTTTGCATTAACCACAAGTCTCTTCTTTTGGCACTACGTTGACAAATTTTGACCAAATTTTGAATCAATTCTGAATGTAGAATAATGATGTCCTATGATTATATCCACACTTTACAGAGAGTGTCTATAATTATCTTTGTATTGTGTATTAATTACAAGTTCTTCTCCCCATCCAATCTGAAAATTTCAGAATGAATACTCATCTATTGTAGCATCTAATTTCTACATCATCGGACCCATTCCGTGAATAAGTACACACAAAAAGATTAGATACTATAACATAATGTCCTAGTTGAACACTCTGCAGCAATTCCACCTTCCCATTACTAACACTCCTGCTCTTTCTGCATGTCCTGGGTCCGGCTCACGACGGCCCTATTACATTGTTACATGATGCCGGCTCGAATTTACTACCCCATTTGGCTTTGTCCACGCCGGAGGGGTATTCACTAACAACATTCTGATAAAACTCCAACGACAGCAAAGCACGTTAAAGCACAAAACATACCCTACAATTCCCGTTTCCCTGAATTTACTGTCCCAAACGCCACTGAATTCCTTTAATGTACACTGATACGACACTATTGAGCTGTTTGATGGTTATTATTCGTCTGAAAATAATACGAATCGCTGAAAGAAAGTTTCGGTCGAAAGACAAGCGATTGCAGTGCCGTTTCAATGGTTTCGATGATGAAACAAAAGAACTTTTTCAGTTGTGTAGAGTGGTTTTTGTTCAGCTTTTCAGCAGTTATTTCGTGTTCTACTAACTCAGATTTGATGAGGTGAAAACAAGAAACGTGGGAAGAGTGCATTTGTCTAATTCCTGGTCTTCCACTCTACTCAAATTGTATATGTGAGTTATAAAGAAGAAAACCGGGTCTTGAGTATGGTTTTTGTCGATTATTGAAGCATCCAACTCAAAAATGTCGTTGTTATCGACTATATATTATGTATTATTGAACTTTATTGTGGAAACAGTGGGTGCGCTTATATTACAGCACAAATAGGATTTTGGAGATCGAAATCCACACAAGCTTGATTCCCGGAAACATATTATCAAGCACTCAGCCCAGTTTACGAAAACATAATCGTTGGCAAATAAGAAAAGAAACTCCCCAAATGAATTATTATGAAACAAAGCTATAGAAGTTGTACATCAACCTGTATTTAATTCATCTTCTGTACATTCCGTTCCCGATTTGGATAAATATTACTCTGACGGTTTTCAATTTTGCGAATGAATAGATGATGAATAAAATGAATCTATTCCAATTCTTGTTTTTTCATATTATTTTTCGTTTTTTCTGAATAGAACTGCTGATAGAAGATATTGTCCACACTTAATGTGGACTGTCTGTTGATCTTTTTATCTCCAGGAAATCATATAAGTGAGATGTTCTTGCGAGTAACCCAAATAATTGAATGCAATGATGTGAAACAAAGAATAATTTACTGCAATAACTTTGTAATTTTTGACAAATATCTAGAAATGCTAATTTCGTGTTCGTAAATGTTTTTTCAAATCATTAAAGCAATGATTCAAATACCCACACAAGGATTTCATCAGAGCAAAGTGATTTGTTTAATGACAGTAGTGTCAGTCGCTTCCCAGTGAAAGTATACTGGTTTGGTTTACAATGAAATTAAACACGCAATATTTTGACATTTCAAAAATGATTGAAAATATATGGTAATTAGGTATGGAACCTTGGGAGTATGTTAATTTTTGAAGTATATCACATTCTACTCGATCCGTGACTACCAGTAGTGGGTGGGTTTTCAGAAAACAATAAACTTTTGTTGGTTGTCTGTCTTTTGAATCAATTCATTATCGTCATTATCATTACTATCATTATGAAAATATATAGGCCGGATATTATAATCTTCATTTTCTCATGGTTCTTATTAGTTTTGTATTAATATGTGTTGGTTTTAACATTCTCAACTCAAATTCTCCATAGTGGTAATGTTTTTGAATGTGTTACTAGTTGTGTTATTTGATTGTTGCGTTATGAAACGCGAAACATTTTATAGCAAATTTGCAATAATCATAGAGTATCAAATTGTATTGATCTGGTGAGAAATTGAAAAATTCAACAGATGATTGTTTAAAAATAACTTGATAGAGTATTTCAATTATGAAAAGTTTCACCTCTCTGTAATAGGTTAGGTTAGGTTAGGTCCAAAGTGAGTGGGTCTATTCGACTCTTCACGGCAACCCGCAAGGTTTTATTGTGGCTCACACACTCGATCAAATAAACCCAGCCTCTTAACGAAGCCGATTAGTTTGTATGATGAGTGGTCTCTCAGGTCAGATGGTAATAGTACGGCTCTGCCGAACTCTAAAAACCTGATTCGCTTCCCAGCGGGCCAGACACAAAGTATGTGCTCTGCTGTTTCATTATTTCCCAAACAGAGGCGATACACACTGTCTTCCGACAGTATGCATATGATGATTTAGATGACAGTGATCTGTAAGAAGGCCTGTTAGACATCGTAGTTTATCTATACTGTGGTCCAACAACTGTTTGGTATCAAGCTTCGAAGGGCGAATAAACGTCTTGGACTGAGCCAATCCTGGAAGATTCTGCTAGAAGTCCATGAATCTTTTGGCCATCAAGGTATTCAATCTTTGTTTGGCAAAGCCTGAAGCGATGCCAATGACAGGTTCTGGTCCGATGAAGCTGCTTGCAGCACCCTCATTCGCAAGATAGTCAGCAGACTCATTGCCTTTCAGGCCAGTATGGCCAGGAATTCAAACCTGAGACAATCTGTTAAGTCTTCCTACCGGGAGAGTCGTTGTTGGCAATTTGCTACCAATTCAGACATTGCTCGGTAGGATCCAAGAGCTTCCAACGCCGCTTGACGGTCCGAGAATATTTTTATGAATTTCTGTATGAGGTTGGAATCTTCCAATCTCCCCGCACACAATTCAATAGCGCAAATTTCCGCTTGAAGTACAGTCGCATAGGTTCCTAGGCAGGTTGATATCTCTGTCCTGGGTCTGCGACTCTATAGTATCAATGACAGGAATATTCGAGTGAAGAGGTGCCGATTGAAAAAAGTGTGGGGTAGTTTCTTAGAAATTGCAATGGTTGAAACGATGTCAAAGATGGTTTTAGAAAACCATTTTGACATCTTCCAAAACCGCCCTCGTTTCATTTTTCTAGCTTTAGAAATGAAAGAGATACCGTTTTTCAACTAAATTCTGGGAGACCCTGTATACCGCTCAATAGTTCTTCAACATGATTATCTGGTATTACGTATTGTTATTATATCTGACAAAACTGAAACTGATCATTACAATTTATATTTTTTTATTGATGAAAATCTTCGTGAAATATTTCTTATTGGATATTTCGTTTTTAATTTTGATGTTTTTTGTGGATGTTATTTTTTTATCAATACTAATGTTCTGTGTGTTGTTGGAAATTTCAGATTGTTTTCATGTTTCATATTTCTTAAGTATCTTCTGTATTTTTACTTCATAGAATTTGTCAATAAGATATGTTTCAAGACAACAAAGTATATTTTGATTGATTGATTATGTCTCCTTCAGGGACGATGCCTCTGGATGGGTACCAGACAATCGTTTCCGTACGACATTGTACGATTCGCAAAGTGACTGTAAATCGTCGACACGTCCGTAACCTCGACGCGTCAGGTGCATAATTCGCGATGCATATTCATATCGCAAACGATATGCAAATAAAAAATTCCGAGGCAGCCTTCAAACATCAATCAAACGTCTCGTAAAACAGAATGGCAATGTCGGTTGCAACGGTAATAATGTTACATTAAAATGCTGCAGGGAAGACGAAATAATTGCCGCGGTGAAATCGCGAAGGCGCCGTCCACTACGTGAGCTTGTTCGTTGAAGTCTGCGAAAGATCCTGGCACAGTTGCCAGATCGTTCACAATTTAGAAGATTTTATAGTTTTTAGGCATGAATTAAAAACTCTTCACATCTGGAAAAAAATTTGAAACTAGACCTCTGGTATGAAGTTTGAACATGAGTAAGTACAAAATATGTCACCCTAAAGTAATTATTATGTAATATTCATTTATTAATTGACCTATTTTCACATGTTTTCACTTCTAAATTAGTATTTCCATCTGTATTTATCTGGTTTTGAGGGGCAATGAATGTTTTTAAGGGTAGATTTGAATTTGAAATAATTGTTGCATTATTATCAGTAAACAACCAGGGAAGTGCGTTTTCTGTGGCCAAGATCTCCGCTGTGTAGAAATCTTGTATTCGCTTGGTTTTTGTACTTTTCTATAATTTTGTATGTAATTATCAAAATTATAATTGGGTACCATTGAAATTTCTCAGGTAAGTACTAAATATAGTGGGGAAATGAGATATTCGTACATTTTTCCTGTCTATTGTGGAAGCTTATCATTTTTGTGATATTTTCGAAAATAAAGTTGCATACACGTCAAATTATTTGACCAACTTAACATTGTCATTGGATGATGAGCTGCGGCCGAATCATCTGGAAATAATACGATTGTATCGATATCATTGTTGTAAAAAGTCGACTAGAAACGAATGTAAATTATCAAATCAGTGGTAAACCTTTTATCGCACGTCAAATTTCTGTTTGATAATGTGATTGCATTGCGGTTGTATTGAAAACCAGCTTTCGCTAATACTTCGTCGATTCATGACTCATGGTTACTTGTTTACTAATTTGTTTTTGTTTATGAAGTTGATGAATGAAGCCGATGTATCGTTATTATTATTTATTTAACCGCAGTATGCCCTAGTCATGTTTCCCCCCCCTAGCCCCGATACATTTGGGAGGGCGCGCCAGCATTATCAACCAACGATCACTCCCCACACCGTGTGGTAAGTGATCATTGGGTTCGAGAAGCATGTGTCCTGAGCAAGCGCAGTGAGCCAAGAATGTCAACCTTCTGCATCTGCAGTTTAAGTTATCACTTCTGTCGGACGTCTTAAGACACGCACGTTTTTTTCCAAATAAGAACCTCTTTATAAAAAAATAACATTATGGAGCAAAACATTCAAGATTTCAAACAAAAGTTATCAACACTACTTTCATAACAAGGAGAAAAAGTTTGTTTTACCAGAAGAAAATGATATATCGAGTGATCGATTCGAAACCAATAGAAGTTTGGCAACCGTGAGGATAAACTTTAAATTAAAGTGTTAAGTGAAAGCTCCATCTGATATTTGGTTCTAATATTACAAAAAGATTCTGCAATATTGTTTCGTTTATATGGTTTCCATTGTATATTGCTCACTAATTAAAATTATGAAAATAATCGTGGCCCAATCATGATGTGCATTATTTGTACAGGAAAACAGATTTTATTTCGACTTGCTATAAAGAAAAGAATGAGTCGTGGCATTTTGCAATAGTCATCGTTATGATTTAGGTTAGGTTAGGTCTGAAGTGAGTGGGTCTATTTGACCTCTACTGCAACCCGCAAGGGTTTATTCTGGCTCAGATCTATTCACACTCGGCCAAATAACCCCAGCTTCATAATAAAGCCGATTAGTTTGTATGGTGAGTGGTGTTTCTCTGCTGTTTCATAATTTTTCAAACAAATGCGACATACACTATCTTTCGACAATCCAAGTCTCTGATGATTTTATGTTACAGTGACCTGTAAGAAGGCCTGTTAGACATCGTAGTTCATCCCTAGTGTAGTCCAACAACTGTTTCATATCAAAGGGTGAATAAACGCCTTGGAGTGAACTAATCCTGGAAGATTCTGCCAGAAATCCATAAATCTTCTTGCCATCCAAGAGTTCAATGTTTGTTTGGCAAAGCCCAAAGCGACTGTCCGAGAATATTTTTATTGATTTGTGTGTGAGGTTGAATTTATCCAATCTCTCCGCACACAATTCAATAGCGTAAATTTTCGCTTGAAATACTGTCGCATAAGTTTCTAGGTAGGTAGTAATCTCTGTACTGGGTCTGCGACTAAAAACACCTGCACTAGAACCGGAAGGTGTTTTTGATCCATCTGTGAACCAACAACTATCTAAATCGTTATGGTTTAATGAAAGCAGTAAAACAAAGAAATACCAAACTCGTTGTATTGCTAACTAAGATAATTTTTGACGACGAAATAATCATTTATCGCAGCATTAAAATACTATTTCAATTATTACAATTGAGCGATCTAACAATTATTACCTAATACATATCCACAAATCATCGTAAAATGAAGATAAATCATGCAAGATGTATTATGCATATCGTGAAACTCTGTTCATCTGCATTACAATGCATACTTTGTATCTATCACAAAGTGGTAGGTATGCAATGTCAACATGTAGCACGAAGTCCCAATTAATAAAATCGGCTTCGATCTTTGAAAAGTCGATCTGTATAAAGGAAATGCACGCTCATCATTACAAAACCATGCAACATAAACCCGTTCATATGAAAGATCTCTTGCTGAACATCTCTAAGAAGCTCGATCCTTTCCTCTTCTCCTTCTTTTCTCTATGTTTTCGAAGAACTGTGTGCGATGCCGTCATTTGATAGTCGATGTAACACGCTTGTATCAACATGGGGCATTACGCTACTTATACAGCAATCCGCTGCTGAAGGAAATCAGTGGTGGAGAGGAATGGTATCTAATTGGTCTAGGTAGCAACTTATTCAATAGCTCATTACGAGTATCTATTTACCCCGCTGTAGTAGTACTAGTGTATAGATGAAATAATGAATTTGTAAATCAGTAATCAAATTACATAATATATAAGTTTTGAATTGAGCTCAGCATAGCACAATTTTCAATATGTTCTTATACTATATGGCGCGCCACTCACTTTTTATTGACGGGATATGCCCCTCGTTGTTTTGGGGTGAAACAAATATTATTTTTGTGAACAATTCTATATGTCCATCAATCTATCTATTTTTGTAGAATAGTTGCCAAAAAATAAAGATAACTTGAAAACGTTAACCTACATTTCGTTTCACTATTATCAGATATTTATTTTTTTGTGAAAGAAGTCATCTCACAGCAAAGTCATTTCTTCTGACTTCAACCGCGTAAAACTCGACTCACTGAAACTCTCATATTTCCTAATTGAATGAGTCATTTGTGAAAATGAAAAATATCATCGAGAGGCATTTAACGGCTCCAAAAATTCCTTCATAAATTTGATTTTCTGAAACATAAACACCTGAATTCACTCTGATCTGTCTATTCATGATAGTGTCATCACCATGGCGGTAGGGATCAATTTTGAAGATATTGAAGAATTTGATAATATGGTATGAAATTTTTTATTGGGTAAGAACTTCCCTCCAAGCGGATGAAAATTCAAGAATTTCATATTTAGACTTTTTTTTCGCCACAATTGAATTTATTTTATTAAAATACCTAATTCTATTGTTTTTTAAATTGAGCTATTCATCATTTAGGAATATGACGTATCGTTGGAAAATTCTCAAAGATTCGAGATTGGTTGAGCAAATGCAAATGACTCTTGGACTTAATGACACTTATATGAAGTAGGTAGGGAAGTGATCATTTGCAAATCATGGGACTTGAGAAGATGACACGAACAAAAGCATAACAGCTCTTTTCAACACTGTTTTTGAGAAAAGGGTTCGTAGACGAGTCCATCATCCAAAGTTAGAACACTTTCGATGGGCGCACCAGAATTATTAATCGATGATCACCATCCATGGGAGGAGTAAGTGATCATTGGGTTCATGAAATGCTGGCCCTGAGTAGATTTAATGAACCAAGATTGACAACCTTCTGACAGTTTTAAGAAATAATTCATTACTCTATTATCATTATATGCAATTTGTTCTGAACATGCATAAATATATACGGTGGAAGATAGGTTTTTTAGTGTGCTCTCTGTTTATATACACTTTTATTGTAAAATTTTTGAAGAATTAATAGAAGAACAACCTTCATAGTTGGGACAAAAAATTTATGCTACACAGTTCCCAGAATAGAGTAGTTTTTTTGAGTTATACTATTCTGAACGGTTAGGTGCAAAAGCAATCATTAAGGAACTGATCTGATTTTTCTCAAATTAAGCCCATTCAGCGAACACACGTCGTTAGGTACCTATGGTCGTTTTCCTTCAGTTTCTAGATCAGTTCAATTTTGTACAGGTGCAAGCCCAAGTCACAATGCAAAATTCGACAAGTTGTGGTCTGCGAAAGGCTGAGTTCTTATGAGCGACGCCAAATGACTTCCTTGGATTCTCCTGCACACTCTCACAGACAGCGGCGATGCTTTTGGCAGATCTTGCGTTTCGTCGACGTACAGGTGTTGGTCGATCGTTCACTGAACCAGTGGACTCAAAGTTATGGGCCACATTGCGAATAGTCCCCTCGAAAGGGCGATTATGGCGACCGTAAAATGCAACTGTTTTTGAATGATATATCCGTTCATGGTGATTTGACAAAACATAATGAATAAATGACAACTAATTTGACAGATGTAGCTTCAACAAGATGGCCGTTATCAATTGTCAAATCTCTAGATTGTTGTTTAAAGAATAATCTTTGTCATATGGTCGAGCTTTCGAGAATGTTTATTCCCTTTATCAAGACATCTACAAGGAATTTCAAACATTGCAACAAAATTGTAAAACAGATAGGTGAAAAATGTATTTATAACTTGAAGTTAAAGTAAAGAGTCAGACGTGGTAATGGGAAAAACATAGTTAATACTTTTCATCGTGTAGAAAAGTGTCACACCTACAATTTAACATTACACAGAAAAAGTGCAAAAACTCATTTCAATCAAACATTTAAAAAAATTATTTCACTGGCCCATGCTTGGCACTTACTCGATGGCGTGGTAGCAACCAAAGAGAGAGAAAAAAGAGGAAATATTTGAATTTTGACAATCTAAAAAGACATTTGAAGTTTAATAATTTGACAGAGAAAACGACAGGTTTACCAAAAGGCACACCAAACCCATGGCTGACCCAATCAAAATCAAAAGTATATGTTTGACTCTGGGTACAGTGCTGCCAATCACTCCCAACTGACGTAAATGGTTTTTGACAGCCTCAGCACTGCGCCCAAATCTAGCTGTTGCCTGGGGAAACTGAAAGAATTAGAAGTAGATGTCTTGATAAAGGGAATAAACATTCTCGAGAGTCGACCATATGACAAAGGGTATTCTTTAAACAAGAGTCCAGTAATTTTGACTGCATCCACAACAATATTCCATTTTTCCTTAAGTAGTCAGTCAATACTACCCTTCGCTTTATAACTTCAGTTTAATTATATGCGAACGCTTTCGACAGCTGGTCGGATACCTATTAGGATTTATCGAGTGGTGCCAACTTGAAACTCCCCAATTATTTCCCAAATAAATGAATTTTCCACTGTAATGTGGCAACTCTGCGTATAACCCATAACCCCGTCACGTGATAGTCACACACAAGAAGCGCGGTGTGTCCGAAGGATAGTCGCACATCGTGGAGGAGCGAAAGGCGGAGTAAATCCGACCAATGAGTCGACGATCCAACTCAGCATGTAGATACAACAGCTTACCGAAACTAATTACCCTGATTTATGTTGCCATTGTTCATTGTTGGACCGTGTTTGGACAGCGTATTCTCGGCAGATATACGTGCACGCCCTCCCGATGGACTATCACCATCGGCGGAGGGCCCCCAAGTTAGCACACATGCACCAGCGCGGAGGAGTGGGGGCGAGAAGGTAAACAAACTGAGTTATGAGGTATTTCCGTAAAAAAGGAATTTAGTTAAAATTTGGGTACCGCGTCGGTTAGCTTGTTTTCTGGAACGATTTCCAGAATGGTGTCGCGGAACTGAGTTGTCTTCAAAGATTGGGTGCTGTCTTCGATATATTTCTGGCAACTTTTATGGTAATGGTATGGAATTACTTATTCCATGTAGTCAATTGTCTCAAATATTGAAACCTACTCGAATTCAAGTCTGAGATGATTACTCTTCATTACAAAATTTTACATCGATTAACTGGCCTAGATTTGTTTAACCGAATAAAATGAACATGAATATTTGCTCCTATTTTACGTAAATCCTAAATTTTGAATGTTTTTGAATTCCATAATATATTATCGGTCACTTTTCCTGGAAGTAAGCTTATCGTATATCCCTCGTATACCAATCTCAATAGATGAAAATTTGCAATCCCAGATTTTTCAAAATTGTGCTTTAAAACGAATGCTTTCGTTTATAATAATATGAATTGGTGCCCCAATTAGTAGGATGCTTATATTTCACCAAAAACCTGAATTTTTTCGATTCTGGAAGTAACTATTTTCAAGTTTGTGTTATCTATGATGTTCTTCTTCTGGAAATAACATATATTCCTTGTGCATGAAACTGAATCGAACATAATGCATGCAACCCCATAATTTTTAAACTTTGCTTTTAAGCAAATGCTTTCATGTATACTATTTATAATAAAATCTCTTGAAAGTACCGTATAGAAATTTCACCGAATATTATACACTCATTAAATGTTGAGCACTCTTGAATATGTTGGTGTGCATAAATTGTAATCGTTTAAAAATGTATTGAAATCCATAATATTCAATTTTGTAAGCAAATAGTTTGGGAATACAATGATTTGATAAATTCCCGAGAAAATAAGTAAGGGATTTTTCCTTAATTATTATACACGAACTTATTTGCTCAAAAACAATATTTTGAAAATCATAGTATATTTTCCAGAAAAAGGGAAATACTATGATTACGATAATAATAATGATAAATTTATTCACAATGCAATACAAATAAAAGGGGCAATATAAATACAAATGAGAAAATAGAATTTAGTCACAAAATTTAGCAACAAAATGCCTGTGCTTGACATAATAGTTCAATTTGTAATAATATGGGATCTAGACTAATGAACGTTGGATAAACCAACTTCATCTGTTTTTGCAGGACAATGATTTCTTAGTACAGAACTACCTACACCTGAAAAGTGGCGGCAAATCTATTTGGTATTTATTCGATGTCAAAGTCAAAGTAAGGTTCCACCATTTACAGATTTATTGAAAGTATAATAAAACATTTTAGTTTTTCATTTACTAAAATTCTCTACAAGTCTTTTTACTTTTCTCACATATTCAGCATTCAGATTATGAAAGTCACTTGTTGCATAATCAGTATTATGAAAAACCTGAAAAATCCAGACTACGGCTGTATTTTTATCTGTAGTTTGAATTTATTTTCTGTCAAGTTGATAAATATATTAGACTACCAGGCTACCGACACCTTCACCAAAAACGGTCATTTCAGAAATATTATATTTTCTTGAAATTCAAGGCATAGTCTGACCCTCTTCTGATAAAATGGTTGGAAGTTGCATTTTGAAAGTATCATCTGCAAATATTGTTTCAGAAAGAGTTTTGATAATGAGATAAGAAGTAGAAAAACCTTAACAATAGTAAAATAAGTCATAAAAATGGCACTTGCAAAAATATCAAACATTTCTTCTGGAATCTGTATTTTTTTGTTATTGTAGCTTCAGTTTTTGTCTCTTGCATCTTTTTAGAATATTTTAATGCTCCAATTCAGAAATGTTCATTATATGTTTCAATTATTATATATTTGAACGATAAGAATTGAAATTTTTTGAAAAAAAGGAAATAATGAAGATGTTTATTCTAGAACAATGTTTCGTGATTTCATTTCGAATATGAGTTGAATTCATGTAAATAAGGTTTGACAAATAGAACTTCCAGTCTCAGAAACTTTCTCTTATTTTTTCTCAAAGTTTTTTCACTATGAAATAAAGTATCATTCATTCGCAACTCATTGCAACGTCTTCGAAACTATTATTGTAATAGTCAAGTATCAAGCAGATCAACGATAGTAACTGAGTACTGAGAGTTATTTTTTTCAGAAATTTGGATCTCACCAATTATTTACTGTATATTGTGAACTCATATAGAAAAGGAACTCTTCATTTTAAAGACTCTAAAAATAATACTTCAGTCACCAAGGATTTGTCGTGAACATTTTAAAATATTTCATTTTTTTATGTTTCCAATAAATTCTCATGAATATTCAAATTAGTCAGCAGTTCATACATAAAATCAATTATATTCATTATACCTTTCCGTATTCCTGAGATATTCCGTTGAAAGAAGCTGTGCCTCTGTATCCGTCAATAGTTGATTAGCACCATAAATATTAATGTCATCACACTCCGTCATCGTCATAGCAACGGGAATGTTGATTGAGTCAATGTTGTTTTCAAAAATCATCGCCATTGCTTCAGTTATTACCCACATTCCGGAATTCTGAATAATTGACAACACTATTAATCATGAAGTGGGCTTTTTCTATCGTTCCGTTTGTAATGAAACACAATCACACAGAATATCTGGTGTGGCTATCAATTATAAGTCGGCAACACCTGGTATATAGTCGACGAAAACGTGATAGTTCAAGGCAAACAGCAGATGTCACTTCTTGAATGATTTAATGTTACCATTGGGTAACTTTATTAACGTCCCAGGTTTGATTAAAGCTTTATCTCACAAAAAGGCCTCCTTTGGTTTATTTTGAATTATGTTTCGACTTCAGATAAATGCCTTACTTCGGTGAAAGTAAAGTAATGATTTATTTGTTCGAACTCAGCTTATCTTATTAATAAATATTGGGTTGTACCCAGTTATTCCACATAATGTATTCATCTGGCTTTGTCCTAAATATCATTATAGTTCACTTTTTCTTTCTATGTTATGTAATGTCTTGATATTTATGGGATTGAAAAATGCAAAACTTCTATTGAGTCTAATAAGTCAGTAACTTGTCGTATTTATAAATTCTGTCTATGAAAAAATATTTTTGATACATCCAGCTTCCTTAAAATCGCAATAAGCTGAGGATATACGAAAAATTCAATCATTCATTATATTCATCGACAAAAATTATAAATACGACAAATGTACTTTCTATATCCGTTCAAAACCAATTAAAAATGTAAACGTCACCACAACACATCATTTCAAGATAAAAAACCCTCATATGGAGGTAAATAATGCATCTTTCATCTTCCTGCACACTTGAGAGAACTTTGAAACCAAAATCCGTACAAACTGAAATTAAAAAGAAATTTGCAAGACAACTGCAAGACAAAATATTTCTTAATGACGATGAGTTTTCTTGTATGTATGAATATAAATTAGAAATAATGTTTTTATGTGCAGCTTGCCAAATCTAGAAAAGACTTCATAATTTTCATAACCTGCGCGTTAAAAATATGCAATAGGACGAAATACAATGGAAACTAGCGCTCGTCTCTGTAACAAATAATGAACAAATTCTGTCATTTTGTATTTTATTTTCTAAATATATTATTCGCAAATGGACGTGGGAATATCAAAGTGTTACTATTAAGGCGAATTATATCAAATTAATCGACAAATACAGAATTAAAGAAGTTTTATTCATTAAATATTTTCAAGATTTTTTTCATAAATACTCGATAACCAATTATCTTAACTATTATACTTGCTTGCGTATCACATTTTGATGAGTTTGTATGAAGCAGTTTATGTTTGGTTTATTCAACTGGAATATGACACAAACAAAATTTTATAAATGAAGGAATGAATTGAAATTTTCTACATTGATCAACATCAAAAGTACAATCAAATCAACTGCAACCATCTTTGTTTACAATTCTTATAGAGAAGTGGTAGGAAAATCACTGAGAAATTTCTGTTTATTCATATCATCTTCTATTTCTTGCATTTCACTATACATTCTTCCAGTGGTATTTGGACTAACACCACTTGCTTCTGGCCTCATTTTTTTTGAGTTTAAATAACAACCATTAATCGCTTTTCCTTTCATTCAGTGAATAAAATTTGTGATCGCTTCCCTTGTTTGTCCTGTTGAAACTCAAAACCAGATTACTATTGTACCGGAATGCTCTCATCGTTTACTAACGCGCATTTAGTAGACAGGTTCATGTAGAAATTTTGAGAGTGTTTTCTTCATTTGACAAGCTGTTTATAGTTAATTCACACTCAGTTGTTACCTATCCTAAATCGTCTTCCAGAAAATGGATAAAAGCACTGTTATTTTGAAATTTATTGAAAAACAGATGAACTGAAGCAAAAATGATCACAATTTATTTTCATGGGCAAACTGGCAACTGAGATGTTTTAGCAATGAAAGAAGGTATAAGAAATAACCTCAAGGTCTGATATTCACTTCTTTGGATAGAGAGGTTAATTAGAAAGTAAATGATGATACAACTTATAATTTAACCTCATATGCTATACTGTTCCCAATTCAAAGCTTCCAATATTCCAAGTCATGGAATAATTTGCTGGCCGATCACTTATCCGAAAGTCTCCTTCATTGAAAGAGCTCCTCATACCCAAATACGAGTATATGATTATTACTTTGAATCTGTTTTCAACGAGTTTGTTGTTATGTTGTTCTTTTGTTACAGGGGAAGGTGGAGAGGAAGGTTCCCCTGAAGAAGGTGAAAAACTTGAAGGTGACGAGGATATTGAATCTATGACGCCAACTTCTGCCGCTTCACCAGCTCCGAATGAAGATGAAGCCTCGTCACCTCCTCCTGGGGATGTTTTGAGCCCAACTAGTCCAAGATCACCTTGCGACGATCCAAATATTTGTGGGTAGGTATTGATTTGATATATAAATGAATTATAAATGAAATCGGTTTTTTATGGGCGTGTCAATGACAATTCGGTTTTCTGTACATTTCATAACAATTGAAAAGAGAAAATGTGTTTCAATTGGAATTTTAGTATTCTTCAAAATTGCAAATTTGACTATAGATTTTTAACAATCATTTATGATTTGAGAGATGTATATATGAAGTTTATTGATTCTAATGAGCCACATGCATTATTGATTAACAACATTTTATAAGCCCTTCAAAATCTTAAAGAACTTCTCTCTCAAATTATGAATAAGTTCAGATGCGAATGCTCATTATTAGCATATTATGTCTTAAATGTTTCAACAACCATTAATTAATAACAAAATATTTCAAAATCCATCAAATTCTTGCAGAACTTCCAAATAGTGGATAAGTTCAGGAGAAAATGCTTATGATTGACATGAAATACCAATCACACAGCTTTGAGACAATTCAATTTTTCATTAAAAATCATTGAAATTTGTGAGAAAGGTTAAGTACAAGAGTTTTATTGATTATCTTCAAAGACATTTTATCGTACATTTTTATTCGCAGTACCACTAAATTTTATTAATAGTGTTCAAACTGAATCATATTGACAGAAAAAAATTATATTCTCATAAAAATATAGTTGTCGTTAATATATTGTCATTATTACCACTATTATCTGGTAAGGCCCTTGTCTTCGAAACCTCTATATATTCGGAAGGTGCGTCAGCACCATCAATTGACGAGCACTCCGAAAATCATCTACCCTAAGCAAGCACATCAAGCCAAGAATGACAGTGTTTTGTAGTTTGAGAGTAGAGAAGGCATCATTCCATAATCAAAATAACCATCTTAACATAGTAGAGTTTTAAGTGATTTCTCCTCTTTTCGGACGACATTCCTCTCATCCGGAGCTGAAATTTCATCACAAATATTGTCTTGTTCTGTTGGTCAAGAAGAACTACATCAGACTTATTAGTTTGCATAAGTGTGAGGGTGGGGAGTGAATAGTTCCGATGAATTTGGCACCCCCCATTCATCACAACGAATTAAATATCCCTCTTAGGTTAACAGTGTTATCTCGTCAATACCGTAAAAGTGCCGTAGGTGGTGCTTAGGGCTGCGTTATATCGATGAATATAGGCTGAGATCATATATGTTGGCAAG
>WOGO01002114.1:0-16477 GCA_015342085.1 Leptinotarsa defecta | reverse complement strand
TTCATCAGTCCCAATTTGATATGGAGTGGTGGAAGTAAGATTTTTTTAGGATCCACCAAACTTTGTTATTCAACATTTTTAACTCCAGGAATAAGACCCTTTCTCATCAGCTACACCTGCTTGACATAGTGTTGTTTCCTGTCACGGCTATCCCATTCACATAGGAAACATGGAAACTTAGTGTAACCACTTTATTGACCTAGTAACATTAAAATAACTTTCAAGTCTCTACAAATGGTCCTCTTATGATCGGAGTAGCTGAGCTTATTAAAAAAATGCAAGATTTTCGTAGCATTCTTTCAAATGGACCGAGTGTCCAACAGGCACAGAAGCATATTGGTTCCCATTGTAACGAAGTACAGCTTTCAAACAGACATGCATTGTTCCAGTAGGAACTGGATTTTCTCAGTTTATAGATTCGTTTCGTTATTGAAATAAATAGATTAAAACCGTATTTTATCTTAGATATACAATCACATTGTGTAGTAACTTCATCATAAAAGCTCCATAATTCAGACCGCTTATGTAAGATATATAATACAGAAACATCGAACCCATACCTAACCTAAAAACCCATTTAATAAGAAAATTTCAAATGAAATTTGTGACTTATCTATAGGTGATAGAATTTTTTTAAATTTTTTCCGTAATCTACACACAAAATACTGTTAAAATCACTAGTTAAATATCCTACATTTTTTCATCGCAGACCTGTATTATCTATGTATCATTTTCTCCATTAATGGAAATTGGATCAGTCGGTCCTGAGTGGATAGCAGTTTTATAATAGTTATGAGGATTCACAAATAACGATAAATATCATGAATTCAAGATAAAATGTAGTCTGAACTCACTTCAGTTCCTTCCACTGAATGTTATAGTTGGTCACCATTCACTTCCTGACAATAATGAAGTTTGCTTACGAATTCATTATGTAATGTTTCCTCAATCCTCACAAAAATCTAAGAGTGTCATATTAATGAATGCTGTAGGCCATTCTAAACGAACACATTCACCTATCCACAGGTATGGATAAATGTCATCTAGCAACTTCCAAACCAGATCGCTCCGTAATTTGATTCCACCTCAGCTGTGCAACCGCACGCGATTAGTCATTAAAAAAAGCATGAAAAACGTTGTCGAAGTCGGCATTTCAAATGGCAAGTTCCGAGGTGAAAATATATTAATACCACGAATCCTTATCATACCCACAAATGTGCCAATTCCTTTTTAACGTGTTCAATTTCCAACTGAATCGTCTTCTGCAATGGCCGTAATAAATTCCAAGGCCAAACAATATCTATTTGTGGCTTGAATTTTAGCACACCATGTTTTTCACACTTGGTAAGCTTTCGACTGAGTAAACCATTCAGTTTGTTTGTGTTAGCTAAACATGGACTAACAAAAAATATTGTACACACTATAGCCACAGCACTATAGCATCGAGGAATTAACAAAATGGTTTAAAGCGAATGGTTTAGACTTTCACGGCTGAGGTTGTCAGTGTCATTTCTTGTAGAGTTTGAAAGCCATGGTTTTTTGGAATTTCTTCCTGACGTTTCGCTGCCGCAAGTACTTAGCTTCTTCAGAGCTTTAACCATCATGGCTTGCTGTCCGATGACTACCTTTTCAGCTTCGTAAAGCGTATTTAAGCCTTGTCAGGTAATCAATTGTATTTGTACCTGCATTTGTACCTGTGCTCGTTCCTGCACTAGAACTTGGAATATTAACAATGTTGCTGCCTGTTGTCCTGTTCGTTATTCTCGAATTCCTTAAAATGGGGTTCATTATTTGATTGAGGAATTAATATTATTTGTGAGTGGCAAAGCAACGTTTGCCAGGTCAGCTAGCTTGTATATAATAATTAACTTTCGCTGACATTAGTATTCACATGTGATTTCGAACAATTTATTGCAGGAGTCAAATTTGGGAAATATAAAAATATCACATTTGGTCATAAACTCCATAACACTGTCTCACGCTGTAAGCAAGTAAAGATGCGTGGTGTGTACTGGCCTGTCTGTTTTTTAATGATGCGTGATGAATTCCATTGAAAATTGAATGATTTTATCTGATTCTCGTCAATCACGAAAAAAATTAATGATCGGTCGGTCAGGTCATTGTGCCTTATGCTTGGTAGAACAACAGATAATAGATCTGTCGAATTAAAAGAGAACTCGGAACGATTTTTTCAACAGGTCCCGAAAAAACTTAACCATTCATCAAACTTTGATTCCTGTTGTCGGTATTTGCACAATAAAAAATTATACCGTAGCTTCCACTGATATACGATATTGTTTCATCGACAGCCGCTATGAAATATAATCAGTATATTATTTTGTAATGAAGTGCCTCCAACCTCTGACAAAGTGAATTAAAAAAACATTTTTCATCAACTGAAAATCGAAAAGTGGCAAATAAGAACTAACACTCGTACCTAATGGAACTGTGCCAATTGAATAATCTGTCTTTTCTACTGTCAATATTATCCTGGATACGACAGGATTAAAGGTAATCGCATTGCCGACTCTTTAGCCAAGGAAGCGGCTGGACTATGAATTTTAGAACCCTGTGGCACCTGCGGCCTGATGACTTCGACAATTGCGGAACTAGCCAAATGTCACACCCATGCTCAATCCCTAAAGAGGTGGGATAGAATCAAAGGATGCAATCTTGTCAGGATCACCCTGGGAGACCCTGGGAAGCTAGCGCCGAACAAATATCTGGCGATAACCAGGAAAATCTACGCTTAACAGTAGGATTCCTGACTGGCAACTGTCAACTAAGAAAACACCTCCACAATATAGGACTGGTAGTCACACACCTCTATGCAGGATGTGTGAACAGAAAAATGAGACTGTCAGGCATGTCCTGTGCGAGTGCCTGGAGTTATCATCAATAAGAGAGTGTTTGTTGGGCGAATCTTGTCCTACACCTGCCGATATTTATTTATTCATTCATTTAATACACTGTTCTACATGATGAACCCAATTACAGCATAGGGAGTAACAGTGGCATGACCTTGAATGAAAAAAGAAATGAATAATATTCACGCCTTACCTCGAGACTACAAAAATTGTGAGTTAAAAGCAATTCATAATAGGGTATTTCTACAGCAGGATACGTGCCTTGAAGTTTAAAAGACATATATTTCAGGAAGCGCCTCCGTAGGGCTTCTAGTTGATTTATATGAATCTGATAGTAGGGACTCCACACGACAGATGCATATTCCAGCCAGTGAAGTAAAGTAATTTCAGTGATGAAGCTTTTTCGAAGTCATTTCTAACTAAGAATTCATACATGCGATAAGATGTTAGAGTAGTGTCAATATGTTTATTGAAAAAGAGGGATGAATCAAAAGTACCACCTAGATCAGTTAGTGTGTCAGGATGCTCCAGAACTTGATTGTTTATGACGTAGTTGTGTAAATTGATTCATTGGATAGCCCAAAAGTCGAAAGCTTGTTGAGCAGGATACAATGGTGAAATCTGTCGAACGCTTTAGAAAAATCAGTGTAGATGTCATCAGTCTGAGACTGACAATCAATACCCTCTGCAATACATTGGGTGATTGTTACAAGATTGGTGGTGGTTGAAGATCCTTCCATGAAACCGTGTTGATTGGGGCTAATAATGTTGCTGACATGATAATAGATTGTCTTCTCAAAAAGCATCTCAAACACTTTACAAAAGTTGCATATGATAGAGATTGGTCTGTAATTTTTTATCTCACTTTTACCTCCTTTTTTGAAAATTGGGCAGACTTTCGACATTTTCCATATTGACGGTACAGTTGATGTTTTCAGGCATATATTAATTAGAGTTGTTAGTGGTTCAGCCAGAGCTCAGGAACAATCTTTAATGATGAATGCTGGAATATGATCAGGTCCTGCAGTGAATTTAGGTTTTACTTGTTTTAGGGTATGATAAACATCTTCATTAATGAAGTTTTTGATTGCCAAGCTGAGAATATCACTACTGTTGTTGGCATAGTCACTTGATGTTGACACTGTGTGAGAACCACTGAAGAAATCTGCAAAACAATCAAGAATATCTGAGGAATTATCGAGTAGCTGGCCTTCATGTAAGATATAAAGGAGATGTCTACCAAAAACCTGTCTACCTTCCTGGAAAGGACAGGAACGATGCCCCAGGAGGACAACTCCTCGGGAGGATGTACAATGGGTCACAGGTGGCCTAAGTGCTGTCGGCCTACACTCACCCTCCCTACTCTACAGATACAGACACTGTCAATATCGATATTTGATAAGCATGCACGAATTCAAGGAAATCGTCCTTAAAACTGCTTAAATTACAGCTGATGATTATGAGAATGGATACATTTATGTAGGATTAATCAACAATGTGTTGGTAATGAAAGCTGTGTTTTGAAAATAACCATCAATATATAGGGTGTTCAGAAAATGTGGTTCGCCAAATTTGTTTTAGGGATTTCAGGATGTTTTCAAATGGTGTGGAATGCTTTCGAATACTCGCGAATACTCGTGTTACGGGATTTTATAACTTCCTATAGATCAAAACTCCCAGCGCGTTATAATCTCCAAACGTTTCAACTGCGACCACGGCAGCCATCTTCAGTTGCGTGGTCGAAGTACTCTTTTTGACGTATCAACTGTAACTGATTTTTCGCGAACTCTCTGTAATGGCGGGTTTACGCGTACTTACCGTGCCATTTGGGTGAAATGGCTTCCTTTTGGCGCCTTTCTATGCTGTGTGCCAGATCTTCGCTAGCTTTGTTCTCTCTTCGTCTCTGTTGAAGTTGTCTCCGTGTTTGTGCATTTCTATGGTTTCTAAATACATTCTAAATACTTCTCGGTTTATCCCAATCGACAACTGTGCTCGATTAGGCGGGTACCAATGCTTCTTTTCGTCTGACCGATATAGACTTTTCACCACAGTTACATGGAATCCTGTAAACTCCCGCTGGTTTGTGTGGCAGGGTTCTTATATTTGGCTTTCAGAAAAAAATTGTTCAGATTTGTTGCTTTCGATTTGGAGGCAAAGATCTTTTGAACATATTTTTGAACTTACTCACTTCCACCTCCATTGGGGTACAAATGTACCTTTTTCAACGATGACTAATTTAATACAGTCGATTTAGATGAATGATATTATGAGCAAATGGTGAATTACTGTTAAAATTCTTCAAAACGTTTTTATATTCTCTGAACCGACTTGATACATAATGCTATTCAACCCCGACGAGGGGTTAAAAGTGGTGTTGAAGGCTCAAAATATACTAAAAAAGTATATTATTCACAACCTATAAATAGGTTTCATTGTAGGCATTTGGCAATTAATGGCGATAATTCAAAACATTCGTACTGTTTTAATCAACAATGGCTGGGAAAGGGATATTATCTCTACAAACAAATAAATTATTGGGAAAAACTATTGATTGTGCTTCACTTGTATATAATTAAGTTGAGGCTCATAATTGTGAACAATTAAAAAGGTGGTTGAGTGTGAGCTGATTGAGAAGTTAGGTATCAGCTTTTGTTTACTATCTAAAAAATAGTATTTACAGTTTTATTCTTATTAATAATGTCAATTTATTTGGTGCAATTGAAAATAAATTTCCGTTGACAAGAGTATTACTTATGGAGCTGATAAATAAATCAAGACATCAATATTTTGAGCCTGTGCATTTGACATTATTAGACAAATATGTAAATACTGAATTGAATATGTTTAGTGATTTTCATTAGAGGGAAATATTTAATACAACATGATATATATGAAATTTACAGTCAAAAATGCAATAAGAAATAATGTACGTATGTTGAAATTTCTGATAGTTTAAAGGATCAGAATTTCAAGTTAATTTCATAGAAGATTCCTCAGAAATTGATACCGGTCCGCTATATCAATCAATATTGGCTATCCCAAACGAATGAACTTGAACTCTGATCCTTTGACCCGATGACTATCTACATCATGTCTATTTTTTCAACGTCATAAGGCCGAATCCAGTGGAAATTCAACGAGTCTATCTGATTCTCGTCAATCACGAAAAAAATTAATAGTAAGTCTTCAAGATTATTGTGCGGCTATAATTAATGGAAGAAGCAAATTGAAGATATCGAGTGATTTTTAAGTGTTTTTAAAAAACCAAATAATCTATTAAACTATATGATGGCTATCTTATAATTTGTGGGACTAATATTAATTGATAGGTCCAAAACTCTTGAAGCTATTGCCTGAATGTTCTTGAAGGGCCTTCTATTTGAAGTGGTCTGATATGAATTATTAATAAAGCCAAAAACTTCCACATATCGGTTCAGTATTCATTCACTTTATTTTCAATCTTCTATAGTGCAGTTATATTTGGGATAGGATAATATTGTTCAAATTTCCACCGTGAATTTTTTCGCTTTGGCGCTTTCATCAATTTAACCAGCATTTACACGTCTACATGTCGATAATATCTTGATGAATATTAGATGAAGAATTTGAAACGATATGGATTTTTTACAAATTTAGTAATCTTTATGGATATCCATATCAGACTTGATCGAAATTAAAATTTTTCTCTCAAGAATATTTTTCAAATGTTTTTCAGTGAGAAAGAAAATAAACTGAATTTCACCAGTTTCTACCTCTGCACTGAATTAACCAAATATGAGTGATGAATTCAGTCATTTCGAAAGAAAACTTATATGAAGGAATAAGTTAAAATCCAAAACTCGATAAGTCAACATACGAAAGGTTTTCTGCAAATAGAAACTCAAAAATTAGTGTCAGAATGAAACTGAAGCAATGTGGTGTTTTACAGTTATCGGGAAACAATTTCCCAAATAATCTTTGGTGGTAATCTGGCCTAACGAAATCAGTTATCTCACCAACAATGCATTTCTTACTTATGATGCATTGATTTGAACCTTTGGTTTAATAATACTGTTAATATAAAACTCCAGTAATAGTCAATATATTTCCTGATAGCAATTCCTCAAACAAATGAAACAAAAAAAGGAGCTGTGATCAATGAAAACACATATCAATCAATACGTGTTAGGTTAGGTTAGGTTAGGTCCAAAGTGAGTGAGTCTATTTGTCCCTCCACCGAAACCCGCAAGGGCTTATTGTGGCTCATACCTATTCACACTCGACCAAATAAACCCAGCTTCTCAACAAAGCCGATTAGTTTGTATGGTGAGTGGTCTTTCAGGTCAAAGAGTGAGAGTGCGGCTCTGCCGGACTCTAAAATTCTGATTCGGTCCCCAGCGGGGCAGGCACAAAGTATATGCTCTGCTGTTTCATCGTTAATGAGGTAGTCGGATAGTCAAAGTGCTTCTTGCACGTCAGCTACTCCTGACGATGCCTTAGATCCAACTGTGCTGGTTTTGGTGCTTGAACGCCAACGTTTGCTAACCTGGGGGGTTTGTTCTCCCCCCTGAGACAGATTCTGCGTACGCCGCTCAAGAATTTGGTGCAAGGCGGTTTCATAAGGTAACCCACTCTTAAAGAGACGACCCAGTCGTTTCCTGGCTGCACCACCAAATAATTTTTGTTAAGGGTCAGTTATTGGATCAGAAGTTGGAGAGTTGAGAAACTCTCGCTCCTGATCTAAATTTACAGGGAGGTCAGTTGGAGTCGTAAGCTAGACATTCATCTCCACTGTAGACTCAGCGTCAGAAAGAATTTTTCAAGTTTACTCTGTCCATAAAAGTCCCACGAGTAGCAAAGGAAAGAAGGTCAATCACGGCAGAGCTGTGCCATTCAGTTAGGGAATAACAAAACCACAAGTGATTCTGTCATTCCCGTATCCAGCGGGGCTCCGTGGAAGCAGGCATCCGATGGCCGGTTTGCTCAACCTCCACATCCCAAGCAAATGTATGGCAGTGGTTCAGGCAGTGAAAGATGAACAAGGACAGCTAACACGTCTACGTGTTAGGAATCACACGTTAAAAGGTAAGACCTCGTTAGTTCTTAGCTCGCACAAGGTTCAACTTCTGAGGGTTGTCGTTCGTAGGAGTGCGACAGCTAGTTGACGGAAAAACATATTCAAACATATTTTTTCAACATAATTACAATATTAGAAAAATGAAATGCAATGCTCTATTTATGTTTTTGATTATTCATGATTGTTCATGAATCAGTGAAAAGTGAATTCACTCAATTTTCCCAGCGAGAATATTTTCTACAGTCTATTATCACAAAGAAACAAAGAATTCCAAACCCCAATTTTAAAAATTATCAAAGTTGTCATGTGAACACTCAGTTTGGGAAAATTTTTCTGTTGAAGCATAGCTAAGAAGAAAATTGCGATTATTTTTTTTATTATTGATGCATCACTACAGTTGAACAGTTGAACTGTCCTTTTTCACCTGTACCTCCACTTGAAACTAAAAATCTAGGTTAAGGAAATTTTCTGCTTTTTCAATCGATAAATTATCGCATTGGAAAAAATCACATGCTATGAAAATATCAAACGCAAAAACATGATTACAAAAGTAGGTTACATATTCAACGAAATGTTGATTTCTGATCAGGAAGCAAAATTGAAGATATTTTAGCATTTCGAATTTTTGAAAACATATACATTTTGAGCTCTCAATTGCGATGCAATTTTTTCGAAAATTTTGGGGGCATGGAGCATGTGGTAGCGAAGTTGGTGCCAAAAGTGCTGAATTTTGACCAAAAAACCGTCGTATGAACATCGCCCAGGAATTGATAACGTCAACGGCGATCCAGATTTGCTTGGCAGGGTCATAACTGGTTATGAATTATGGTTATAACATCGAAACTAAAGCCCAATCGTCACAATGTAAGAGCCTAGGAGTGCCAGTACCAAAGAAGCGCGCCAAGTTAAATCAACTGTCGAGGTTT
This sequence comes from Leptinotarsa defecta, assembly GCA_015342085.1. Classification (NCBI taxonomy): domain Eukaryota; kingdom Metazoa; phylum Arthropoda; class Insecta; order Coleoptera; family Chrysomelidae; genus Leptinotarsa; species Leptinotarsa defecta. Next base: position 7,628 of record WOGO01002114.1, on the reverse strand, counting down.
TGCTCACTGTTTTCTTTGATTACCATAGCGTAGTGCATCAGAAGTTCTTGTCAGATGATCGTACTGTCAGTAAATAGTTATCTCTTGAAGTTATGCGCCGCTTTTGTGGAAAAACTGGTCTCCATCGGACCACTATACACCTCAAATGGCTTACCCTTTATATTAAGGCCCTTTTGGCACTTCTTCTTCTTCAACCCATTCTGGTCATTGACAATTGAAACCAAAAGGGTTTCTCAAGAAGTTCCGTCATTCCATTGGTATTAAAGTCCTTTTGACATTTTTCTTCGTCGACGACGTCGACGACAACACCCTTCTGGTCATTGACGATATCCTCAACAAGAACTAACAAGGGTGCACAAGAACTTACGTCATTCCATCGGCTTCTCTCTCAACCCTCAGGGTATATTGAGTTCCTTTTGACATTTCTCTTTTGGTCATTGACGATATCCTCTTCAAGAACTGATGGGGGTGCACAAGAACTTTCGTCATTCCATTGTTCTTGGGGGTACATTTAAGAATCTTTGACAACTGTTCACGTACCTGTGTCGCCCTTACACCTAAGGGTTGAACACAAGTGTACTATATTTGAAGGGAACTACTTTAAAGGTGACAAAATAGAAATTGTTGGGTAAATTCAAAATTTGTTCAAAAAGATACTGTTAAATATGTATAGGTTGTAGAGTAGAACCAGTGGATGGCATGCAACATGAAATTTACTTGTGAATTCGTCTATTTTTTTACATTGTAACTCTAGTTGTCTTCAGACTCTGCTATATAAGAACCCCCGACCTTCAGCGATCAAGTAGTTCTTCATCGGTCTAAACCAACTCCTTTCAAACCACATATTTTATGATTCCATAGAAATTGATAATGATTTCAGTAATATGATCAGCCAAAAAATGTTTCAATAACAATAACAAATTAACATTCCTCATTACCATTTGCGAAAATTTTTGAGGTTTCAATATTTGGTTCTGAATGAAGGAAATATTCAATATTCTTTTCAGTAATCCTCAAATTGTAATAATGTTCAGATTTGTTGAAGATTCAGATTTGTTGAAGACACTTCCTCTCAATCGTGAACCAATCACCTGAGAAAATGTCGATGTTTAATCCATTCTATTTCGACTTCTCTAAGAAATTGCTTCCTCTTTACTCAAGACCGTGGAAGAATTAGTCAATAACTCATCTACTCAGTATCTAACGTATAGCAGACATTTTGAAAAATGCCGGCATTTCTCTAGAGTAACCTCGTACACGTTCGTTACTTTGTAACAGAAAATGCACTTGAACTTTAACGGGAGAAAACCATAAATCCCTCGACGGCATTTACATATTGCCTCTGTAGTCTCCTCCAAATGATTTACGCAATAACGTCATCGCTCGATCAACGCAAAGTTCCTGTGGAAATATTTATTGCTTGACAATAGTACCTTGACATCCACTATTGAGCGAGATTAATATATCTTCGATTTTTACAGCAAAGACACGGATGTTGAAGAATCTGAAAGTTCAGTTCTATTCTTGTGGGAGATGGTTCAACAATGAGTCTAGTCGGTCGTTTCAAAAGTGTTTTTGTGTATCCATATCTCAATGAACATTTATTCTCCTGTGAACACAGACTCCTTAAGAAGTCAGATTCAGAGTTTTGGCCCTCGATTCATGGGTCATGCGTATCAAGACGTCCAGGAGTTCCTTCGTTATCTTTTAGAAAGTTTACATGATGACGTTCATAGAATTAATAAGAAACCTAAACCGAGCTTAATGAAGATTAACGAAAAATAGAGCGACGGCGGAAAAGCACAAGAGTCATGGCCGATGTATTTGAGTACATATAACTTTAAGATTGTAGATAATTTCGTTGGTCAATTCAAATCCACGATGAAGTGTACACACTGTGGACACTCATCTGAAACGTTCGATCTTTTGTGGGATTTGTCACTCCCCATACCACAAAGAACTGGCCAATTGAGTTTATCACAATGCTTGGATTTCTTCACAAGAGATGAAACTTTGGATGAACATGAAAAACCGACGTGTTCGAGTTGCAAAGAAAGAAGATATGCACAGAGTCTCTATCGATTCATAAATTTCCCCGTATTTTAGTCATTCATTTCAAAAGGTTATCTCTAACAGAAAGATTTAAAGGCAAGTTAAATATTGCCATCGAATTTTCTCTAGATGGATTAGATATGAACAATTATGCAGCATACAATGTGACTCCTTATCGTTATAATCTATATGCACTTTCGAATCAGAGTGGGTCTACCTACAGCGGACATTATACAGCATTCTGCATAGATCCCTATACTGGCACGTGGCACGAATACAGTAATTCACACGTGTCACCAATTTCACCAAAATCCCTTGTGAATGGAGATGCATACATCCTCTTTTATGAAAAAGAGAAAACGAGTTCGTACCTTTGAGCCTTTTGAAAAGTTTTAAAATTATAACTCACCGGTAGAAACCATTTGTTGAGAACCGAAGAGAGAGAGAGGGACAAGAAACATGACACTGACATCTGTCATGAAATTTTGTTTGGAATGAAGTTTGTTTGTTTGTCCATGTTGAAAGTATAGAACAAATTTGAACAATTTTGGTGCAAGTATGATCAGAGACGTCTGCTATTAATGTATGCATAACAATGAGAAATTACAATGTACACTGTATCAACTTCAAATTTAATTGACAAAAATTCATAATTTTGTTTTGGTGTCATCGGCATCCACTGCATTGGTCATTAGCCTCGTGTCCTGGGTAGGCAATGTTAATAACTCCACGAGCCACCTAGGGAGCATCATGGCTATTCGCAGTCCGTCATCCATGTAACGTTGCAGAATCATCCCAATTTCAACTAGATAAATTCTCTGGAGAAAAATATCAATTATTAGTTACGTGGAGAAAAACTTTTCATTTTCTTAAGGAAACCAATAATGAAGAATGATATTTATCCGAAAGTAACGCCCTATCAAAAAGAGGGTTGATGAGAATTTATATTATTAACTGTTGTGAAATTTATTATTACAGAAGTATGTAAGTTTTTATCAATGTCACTGAGGTGATCAATATCTGATCTTCTGTTGAGGCAATTTTCTGATTGTAATATAAATGAAATTTTCAGAGACAACCTTTTAAATTCATTTCTTTCAACTCTTTGTTGAAATATAGTCCATTTTATGAAATTCTTTGAATACATGGTACAGAGAGTACATGGATGTAATCTACTATCACTTTTGAGTGAACTGATTCTATCTTTGACCTACCTTTGATCTTTGACCAATATATTCACTTCTACAATTTGTACATGGAATTGAATAAACTAATTTTGATCGAACATTTATAGGAGTTTCAACTTTGAGTTTTGAAAACAATTCATTGATAGTTAAAATGGTTCTAAAAGCTATTTCTACATATAAATTTTAGAAATTTCTGCATAACTCTAGGTATCATTCAGATTCGTTTACATTCCATTCCATTCCAAATATCTAAGACACACAATTACAGTAATGCAGATGTCTGTCTGATACGCTACCTACTCTTCAACTATTTTCTACCTGTAACAGTCAAGTAAGAGAACGGGCTGTTTAGAATGAAACATTTGTTTGTAGATTTTCACTTCACATTTTTGGATATCAAAATTTTCGAAGGCATTTTTAAACTATTGTCATTTACTGGTCTCAATAATTTCGACCATTTGGAACATGGAACGTGTTCTGTGTAGCTCGTTATGATAGTCAGTTTAGTTTCACCAACATAGGTACTTCATATCGCAATCCTAACAACGTATTTCGTAAATTCCAGACTTTTCCTTTTCCATCATCTTTGCATTTACTTATCCACTGCGTTTTAAGAATACCCTTTTCTTTCAGTTATTTCCTTGATAACTCGATATCACATCTTTCTTTGCTCAGTGGGAACGTGACCAATCTATGAACAAAACATGAAATCCCTTACCTCGCTCTTATTCGTCCACGTTTAGGATCAAAGTCCGTGAAAACTAATCTACTTCTCTCTTTTTTCGAACCTGCCATTGAACAAATCAGCTATGAAACGAAACAAAGGGTTGTTTATAAAAACAGTTGAACTGGAAGCAATTCAGTTCCATACAAATTTGTGTGAGCTAGATATACTCTTCCATTATTTCATCACATAGTTCATTTATTTCTAAAGAATTTTCAGTTATTCCGATTGTTTTTGTTATGGCTCCTAAGTAGCAGAAGAAAAAAAGAATACTGTAACGAATCGAAAGCCGCCCCTGACCCATACGCCAGCCGATTCATCGAATAAATACATAACTCACTGCGAAAGAATGTATTCTGAAACCGCCGGGAAAATTCTAGGCGAGTACCAAACAGACTACAGAATTCTACAATGGACCTTTACCGATATATAAGGCCGGCTCTCGTCCAGAGAGGGCAGTTGAATTCAGAAAGTGAATCGAGTGGTTAAACAAGGAATTCAAATAGTGGAAATAAATTAAGCGTTAGTTGCTAAGTGTTCAATATAAATTAGTTTGTGATAGTGAAATATTGTTAGAAATAAATTTGTTTAAGACAGTTGATTCTTTGAATTGTTACAATACTAAAGAAGGATGTCAGTTGATATTCTTATAAATTCCTAACTCCGATTCATCAGCATTACAAATTGGAGTTGGAAACCTGATTGTCGCGAAGAAATATTTCAAACTCGCGGTGGCGCCACTGTTCTCTGTCCGGAGAAAGTCGAGGATCCGCAAACGATTTATACCGGTACTCGTAGGTACTTGCACGCCAGCCATATCGTTTCAACTTTATAAGGCCTAATGATACACCGCGCGCACATCCTTTCGGTTGTTGCTCGCCGCGTACTGGATAATTATTTTCGAAAACGAGGAAATAAAAAGCGGTACGTAATTGCCGTACGATCGGTAACGGTAACATGAAACAAAAAAAAACGTTTCGCGAATGGGATATGTTCACGAAATCGCGATCTAATGAAATGGAATAAAAGATGAAACAGGTGCCTTTTGCACAAAATAGATTTGTTTGACTTTTTTTATACCCGACAAACAAGAATTTTGTAATGAAGCCCCACTTTTTGATATTTCTGTTGTCTTCGTAGGAGATGTCACCGCCTTTACAATTATTGAAAATATTGAATCGGAAGTATGCCCTCTTGGGGTCTTTTGTGACCTCAGCAAGACATTCGAATGTATTAAACAGGAGCTCTTATTAAGGGGGCTGTTTGAAAGTGGGGAAATTTTTGAATTTCCCGCGAAGTAACTCCAAATGAAACACTGCTACAGTCAGCAGTCATCTACTGTCAAATTTTGAGCAAGCTGCGTCATTTAGTTTGTGTTTGACAGCTATTGAAATGGTAAAAATGGTAAAAAGTGAGTTTCGTGGGCTCATATTATGGGAATTATGCAATAGTTAAGAAATGGTGTATTAAGTTCTGTTGCCGAGTAGAGAGAAGTGGATCTTCCGGAAGAATGAAATATTAAGAGCAGATACTTGATCTACAGATGGATCAAGAACACATTAACGTTCTTCTGCAGACCCAGAATAGAAATATAAACCTGCCCAAGAACCTATGTGACTGTATTTCAAGCGGAATCTAACCTCATACAATAAACATATTCTTGAACATTCAAGATACCTTGACTAGCAACGTCTGAATTGGTAGCAAATTGCCAAAAACGACTCTCCTCAATAGGCAGACTCATCAAACTAACTCTGGTCTGCATTCCTGGCCATTCTGGCCTGGAAGGCAATGAGGCTGCTGACTCCCTTGCAAAAGAGGGTGCTGCAAGCAGCTGCATCGGACCAGAACCTGTCATTGGCATTGCCTTAGGCTTTGCCAAACAAACATTGATCACCTGGATGACAAGAAAATGTATGGACTTCTGGCAGAATCTTTCAGGATTGGCTCGGACTTCTGGCAGAATCTTTCAGGATTGGCTCACTCCAAGGCCCTTCGAAGCTTGAAACCAAATAGTTGGCAGAGCCACACTCTCACCATCTGACCTGGAAGATCTTACCATATAAAGTAATCGGCTTCGTTAAGAAGCTGGGCTTATTTGGTCGAGGTGAATAGGTGGGATCCTCAATAAACCTTTAAGGGTTTACCTAACCTAACCTAAGTTACGTTGAAATTGTATCAGCAAAAGTGACTCCTAACGTTCAGGTCACCCAAAATAGTTCATCACGACAGAAATCGTCGATAAAATCCATGGGATAATATTAGACTAACGGAGAATGAAAGTACGTGAGATTGCTGGAGCTGTAGACACCTCAACTGAGCGCGTATATCACATTCTACACGAATATGTGGAGGTGAAAAAACTATTCGTGAGATGCTCACACTCAACCACAAGCGCAAAATCCGAATGAATCTTGTGTGGTCCATCACAATACACCAGACAGCAAGGAACATCGAATATCACAGGGTGTACGTTCACCGAAGAAGGCCAAAGTGGGCCTGTCAGCCAAACAGACCATGGCCACAGTTTTTTGAGATGCACATGGTGTCATTCACATAGATCACCTTGAGAAGGGTTCATCAATCCCTGGTGAATATTATTAAGAGCTTTTAAACAGATTAGAAATGTATTTGAAACCAAAAAGAAATGCACGTAACACTTATGTAGTCAAGATGACAAAAATTTATAAATTGGGTTACGAACTGCTATCTCGATCACCATATTCTCCAGATTTAGTCCCCTGAGACTATTTCCTGTTTCCACACCTGAAGAAATGACTGGGTGGTACACGATTTGCGCCGAATGAAAAACCTTGAGAAAAACTATTACTTGGAAGGAATTGAAAAAATGGAAGACAGCTGGATTAAATGTATGAAGCTAATGCAAACCGATCCACAGTTACAAGCGATTCTTCGTACCCTCTGCTGAAGGCTTTCTGGAGTCCTTTTGTCTCTTTCTGATGGTTTTAGTTGGCCACTCCAGCAATACTTGCTCAGTCATTTTTAACGTAACATGTTTCAAAAAAATTCGTGAAACTATTAGGATCGTTAATCGGTGAACAAACCAAGATTCAAAAAATTATATAAGTTGAAAATCATCCTGCAGCGATAACAGAGAAGCAAACATTCGATATAGTCCCAAATTCTGAGAAAATCCAAATTTATCGACGCGTGTGACGTTTATGGTGGGACCGATGTTTTCCAGCTATATTCTTAGCAGCTTTATTCTCCGAATACCAACGTAGTTCATAAATTAAAATGGGGTTTTTGTGTGCTCTTCTACCTGAAGGAGCTTGCTGCAAGTATGGTACATTCAATGGACTTTGACGCCCTAGTCATTGACCGTAAGTTCTCGTCGATTGAGCACAGTGGTGCCAATTTTTAATCTCATTTACGAGGATGCATTGATAAACATAGACGGGTTTCGAGGATGAATAATTGCTTTAGCATACCAACGAATAAGTGTCATCGTAAAGTTTCAAATGAAAAGTCAAACTAGAATGGTGCAATAAAATTCGAAAAATAGAATCAAGGGAAATTGTGAAAATTGAAAACTCATATCGAGTATATGCATTTGAAGGGGTTAGGAGATGAGCGTATTTATGGAGCTTATAATACATGGATTTGTTTAATTTTTTTTTCTTGAGTTTTCAAATGTTATAATA
>WOGO01002113.1:0-16478 GCA_015342085.1 Leptinotarsa defecta | reverse complement strand
ATAAATAACAGTTTTAGAGAGGTGGCCCGCTTTCAAATGGGTCACTCTGTATATATATATATATATATATATGTATATAATGAATAATCAACATTGAAGTCGCCTAAACTCGCCCATATATAACTTTCATGGAAGAAGAATTGTCAACTATTTACCAACTACTCTTACAGAGAATATAGGAAATTGAATTTCAAAAAAACTGACAAATCTTTTATGAGGTGTAAGAAAACTACGTAATACCTTCTTAATTGTTTATGTGTTTTCTGGATATCTATTTTTCTCGAGTTACGTTCATTAAAATTCAATGGAAACGACAGAAAGACAAGGAATATTATATATGCGATTCTAGAAAGGCAGATAAATATGTTCCTTACAGATTCCAATCAGCTATAGAAAAAATGTATAGGTATTATAATTACAATTAAGCAAATCTATGTTATAAGATACATACTTTCTTTTTTGAGTATTTACCAATTTTTCTATATTCATTTACTTCTGACAATCTATGTAAATTCTTCTGGAAAAACGGATATAATGTCGAGATTTTCTAGTTTTGCTCTGGTGGTCGAAAAAGACTACATCAAGCTTATTAGCTTGCATGTGCCTGAGGGTGGGGAACGAATAGTTCCAATGAATTCAGGATTTCTCGTTCCCCACAACGAAGTGCCGTAGGTGGTAATAACAGAACCTCTATACCCATCACGCGACTGGGTAGACTGAGGTGTTGAATACACCATCCTGGCAGCCTATGATGAACCCCCTCAGTTTCCGACCTCAGCAAACTCGACCTGAAAAAGGCGAAGGTCAGGCGCTTTGATAAGCCAAGGTCTTCAATGTTGTTGAATAAGACCCCATGCATTGGTTTATCCTTGTGTTGTTGTATGAGTGAAGTGATCTCTGTTCAACCCGAATCTTTTACCGTCTAATATCACACACCATTTGCCCTTCTCTTATTAGGTAATGCAGGCAGAAGTATTATTTTTATCCCAAGCGTCCCGTTTAATTAGCTACAATTTAACAAAAATCGTATTCTGAGGTTTTAGGGAATTTTCAAGTCACTAAATTATTACATCGAGAGTAGGTGTTTACACAACGTTAGATTGTGTAAACACCTACATTTCTTCTCTCACGTTTCTCTGAATAACCTTCTCGAGTTTCTATTGAAAAAAATAATATCTACTGGAGTAGAATATTTCTATTATTTTTTACAAAAAAAAAGTAATGCCATGTCTCATAAAAAGGGTCATATTTCTTAAACAGGATTTTTAAAACAACAATAACAACAACAACAAAAGCAGTAAAAGTTCTATATTTGCTGGCAAATATTTGAATACTGAAAACAAGGCACACTTCACTAAAAAGGGTAACTTAAAAGAAAATAATTGTATTACTTTGTTGGTTTGCGCTACTGTAGTAAGTTATTTGAAAATGAGATGCTCAAATATTCATTTTAATTAAAAAAAAATCACTGATGAATCAATAGCATATACAAACTCGTGATATTATCATTCTTATTTGAGTCTTTCAGCAATTATAAGAACATATTTTAAATTCCTTTACATATTCAAAAGTACCCACCTTCAAGTTGATTTCCTTTTTACATCGACTATTGAAGTCTCTCCGAAGAAATCCAATTTTCATAAATATCGATTAATTCCTGAATACTCGTTTCGAGTGACTAGCAGACAATATTTCACTAAAATATCACAGAACCACGAAAATTGCACTTATATGGCACTATTGAAACTAATAAAAAATCACAGCCAGAAAATGAATATTTACAATGTTGAGACCACTAGGAAACACTAGAGAATAGTAGTAGTGTTACTGGGTGATAATAATTACATTTCTGTTCACTTGTAGTTGTTTACACAATAGCAATAAGAGTGGTCATGTTGTGGTAACTATGGAAGTTGTTACCTATCGAATCAAAATATGTTAAATACCGAAATCATAAGTATACAAGTATAATATACATTGTTCTATGATATTTTACACATCTGAAGGTTGGTGACGAAACGTACCGTCCCGACTGGTCAGACGTCACAAGACGTCGTTCATGTGCACTATCGCGTCGTCAGCACAAAGGTAAACAAAACAAAAATCATCGTCACCATAGCAACAAAGAGATAGAAATCACGCTCTCGAGTGAGATGTCGAGAAAGGCCTGAACCGAACTGAAGTTGGTGGTTGTTGGTGAAGAGTGCAGTGGTGAGACGAGAGTCCGGCGCGTTGCGCTCGACCACCCATACCGCTAGACCAATCTGAGGCCAGAATGTCTTATTCCCGAACCGACAATATAATAAAACACAATCACGACGACGAAATGAGACCGCGAGGATGATTGAGCCGTGGATATTGCGAACTGCTAGGGGCAGTCAAAGATGGCCGTGAAGGAAGAGCGCGGCGGTACGTGCGCTCGATGACAGAACTAATGATCTCGACTCGCAATTTAGGACCGGTACGTTATTAGGTCTGCGTACCGGATGGGCACGTGTAGCCAATATACGAAGTTATTCTCCAGTAATATTTTTAAACATATAAAATGAATCTCTCTGGTAATCATGGCTAGTTATTCTGGAACGGTGAGAACCAAAAAACCAAAAGTGACAATAATTTTCAAGTCACGCACTTGAATGTATTGGCAGTAATGACATCTATGAAGAATGAACTGGCAATTTGTATCGTTATATTTTATATTGATTTTTGTGATTTCAGATGATTTAAGCAGGTTCTTCGGAAGTGTGTTGAGAAAATGAGTTAGCCAGATGTCGCCCACTTACGAAAGATAACATTGGAAGCCGAAACTTGTGTGAGCTAAGGATTAACAAGGTAGGTATTATCGTTTCACGTGCGATACCTAGAACGGGTCGGATGATACACAGTGACCATCGATCGTCCCCCATTTGATGGGATCGAACCAACATTCACATATGTTGATTGACTGAGTGGGACGAACCACTCGCGCCAACTAACCGACTACCGTCCAAATACCTACCTTGACCCTATGTAATACTGAAACGTCATTCACACTATATTAAATGGAAAGAGTATCAGCAGCGGACCCATACAAAATTGTACAATCACAAATACTGTATGTTCTATCACGGACTTGTATTTTTGACCCACTTTGAATTTAATTTCGGTCCGTCTATAAGTTCTGTGTCTGCCTAATGTTAAAACCCAACAACCTTCGAAAAGGCGATGAACAGTGAAGCTGCGGCGATGGGCTGTATGCGACAGAAAAATGTTGGGTAGGTACTTAGTTGAGGATCTGAGAGATGTTGTTCAACTATAAGTAATATTAAACACGCCTGAGGAAGCTATTGTATAGTGAAACACGTGCTACAATCCTTTAAATTGTTTAGTACAAATCTCACGATAAAGTGTTACTTAAATACGTTCAATTTCATATGTTGCGAAAGTGATATAGGGGAGACAACCATCTGAGAACGTTTCTCCAAATGTATTTAATCTCCAGCGATTCAAATCCAATGTGAATCACTACTTCCGCACAAGCACCCATCGAGTGCTTTAAGGATTCCGGTTGTGCTGGTGTTTCTCAAAAAAAAAAACTTACAATAAGTAATTTAGGTAATTCAAACGAGTTGTTTCATGAATATATCCAATATTATATTCCCAACGGAATGCGTCTTCCTGTCGTATTTCGATAATACATGAATAAGCTAAAAACCATGAAAGAGATTAACAAATGACGAATTCACGATGTATCCAAGGATCATGCTTCCTCAACTACCACACTTTTTCAACACTATATACTAAAAATATGAACTATACTGTTCAGTTGATGTTGCCAATTGGTTTAGTTAAATGCACGCCGAGAAAAAAAGTTTAGTTTTGATGTATGAGAGCAGTGTTGTGTTTGATTCATTTCACGTCAGAGGTTTCAGTTTTAGCTTGAGTTTATATGATGCTTTTACCACCTTATATAAATTACTGGAAAGTTGTGAAAAGCTATCAGTTAGATTGTAGGTTATACGAAGATTCAGAGCATTAGTGTTTCCCCTTTGCCTTTTGCAAAGTCAGCTGCAATACGATATTTCCATTTGAAGTATGTAATATTTTAGTAGACAGTGTCCTGTCTCAGGTTTTTTGTCCAACTGCAGAAGTTGTTGATCCATCATTGGCGATAGACTTATCAACCTTTCTACTGGTCCTTGTCCTGGCACTTTATTCGAGTTATATCTCAGGTAATTGAGTTCTCACTGAATGTTCAAGAGTCCCCAGAAAGATTTTTGTCCGGAGAAATGAATGTTATATCGCCCTTTTGCCATTAGATCAATTATCTTGTAGCCTGGCACATTACTGTTACATGATTTTTTTCTGCTACTTGTCATAAGAAGGTTTGCAGTCCCATGTTAGTTTAGACTTGAACGTAAATGTGTTCAGAGCTATGGGCTCTGCTTGTCTGTCTGATAAATAAACTTTATAGTTGTTTCATTTCTTACCCCCAACTCAATGAGACATAGGTAAGCTTGATGATCGTTTGATCATCAGTAGAACATTTTCGATTTCAAATCCCGTCTTTCCAAATATGCTGTATATAGCACACCCAAGTTGCCACTGTAGCTTAGGAGAGACAATTGTTCATGGGATTATTTCAAGTAACTTTTAGGTTGATAATCGTGCTTATGTAATTTGTCCGGAAAATGTGGCGAGCTGAGTTTCATTCAATATTGGGGCTCTAAGTGCGTACTTTTATCTCTTTGCTTGGCTAAACAGTAAGTCATTCCTAAATAGTGTAACTTTCTAGCGATCAAGTATTTCAGTTTGATGTGACAGCGAAAGCAAGCGAAATAAACCAGTTAAATAATGATAATTGTTAAGTGCTATTGAAGTATAAGTAGTACAAGTTGTATGTTTATAGTAGAACACAGTTGATAGTGTGAAAGTTGCCAAAGGAGAGACTTCAATGACTCTTATTGGAGTTTGACACTCTAATGTCATATTGTAAATTCCAATATTTTTTATTTGTTTACGGGTTTTCATTGGACACAGGAAAGAAAAATCTCACAAAATTATTAATGGTCAAATCGAATTTCCATTTTTTTCTCACGTTTCTTATGTCCTCACATAAAATAGAATGATTGCTGTACCACAGTACAGCATTCTACTGCTGTACCTGCGATATACAGTACTTTTTTGCATTAGACCATAAGATGTCAGATTTTTTTTGTGTCAAATACGTGACGAAATGGTCTTCCTGAAATCGTCGTCGAATGAGAGTGAAAACTCTTTGAGTGAAGCAAAAAGCTCTTATGTTTGAGGTGGTATCTGAAACGACATTACGATTAGGAAGACAATGCATGGAATTCGAAAGAAAAGGCTAACTTTGGATGTTTAAATGCGTTCAAGAATAAAAAAAAATATTTTCAAAGTAATGTTTGAAAACCGAATCAAAAAAGTATTGAGATTGATCATAAGTTGAACCATTCATTGATTTAAATACTTTCGTGATAAAAAAGAACATGATATGAATACCAATTTTGTCAACTGTAAGTCCGAAAAAAGTTGTTCCTTTGATTGACCGTACAAGGACTGAATTACCGATCCTTAATTATCGTTGGCATACAATTCATTATACGCAAAAAAGCTATCATTTCATTTCTCCTGTCAGAAATTAACTTGGAAATAAAGTTGTTGCAGTCTGCATCTCTCATTTCGGCAAGGAGTTATTAAATTCGACACACATTGTGAAACTTTCACAAATTGCTTTGTTTCATCGTCTGATGTGATACAAACATTTGTTTCAGCAAACGGAAGTGAAATCCACTTTTGCAAAACAGCGACAAGAGGAACTAAAAAATAATAAAGCCGTCTACATCCAAAACTTTATCTTCTTAAATCTGTTTAAAATATGTTTTTCTGTTAATCAGCTGTCGCCCCTATACGAACGACAACTCTCAGAAGTTGAAAAACTTGTGCGAGCTAAGGACTAACGAGGTCTTACCTTTTAACGTGTGATTTCACAAATTTCAAAGAAAAGGTCCATGAACGAAACTTCGCCCCCTTGCCGGGTGCAGCTGCCGACAATATTTTTTTCAGTAGCAGAGAGGGTCTCTTGTTACTCTATATCTTTGTATTTCTTTCCAAAATTCATTTATTTCTATTGGGATATAGAAAATCAATAAGTATGGATTTCTTTTGGTACATGGAAAAACAGCCTTTTAAATCAATTATTGGGTGGATACCCTGTCAACTTTTGGAAATTGACGAACAGCGTTAGTTTCTCCCGCACTGATAGTTTTTGTTGTATTTATTCAGCACCTCTATTCACCAACATGATTTTTTTATTGCTATAGTCCTAACACAAATCATCCAAACTAAAATTCTGGCAATACGGTAATGGATACATTTATAATTTCAGTGAGTCGTTGCTGAGATTTCGTGATATAATCTCCATTCTCTCAGTCAACGCTCATCCTACTGATGATGACTGTCTCAGTAGCAGACGGAACGTTCCATTCGACCACGGCATACTAGCCTGTGTTTTGTTTCATCTAACTTCAGGTTCTGTTTACAACAGAAAACATGAAGTATTCTATTCTGTTTTAAGTGACAGTATTGAGTCATTCACAAATGTATAATCGGCAATCTATTAGACTGCTATCAAGATTGACTGATATATCAGGTACAATTGCTTTTCGGTTTTTGGGAGTCCTCAAATTCCATCCCTTCAAATAAGGCTAGTTCACGAATCAACGAAGATGATCCTGATTGTCGACTTTATTTTCGTGGCGCGAGGAATTGAGCAAAACTTTCTACACAATACATATTGTTGGAACGAGTATACCTACTCATGTTGACTGATGAAGTGAGTAGACGATTAGGGATAAACAAATTCAGGCTGGTAGGCCGTGGTCGAATGACACCAACCTTTTTATCATCATCATCAAACAAACATCATCGATGGTATATGCGTTGACTGCGAGGCGAAGGGAATATCTCACATTTAACGTATAGGTACACTACTGATGATGTCTGCCGCAGTAGTGAAAAAAGGTTTCGAATGTACTTAGAATGTATTCAGAATAAAGTATTCATTGACTTTGTCCCCATTGATGTTATGTATTGTTGATTTTTCGAAAAAAAATTGAAAGCAAACTTTCAGTTTTTTCTTAAATGAATGATTCAAAATGGAATTTCGCGATAACAAATGAACCAATTTTGGAAAAAATCATAGGGTTAATTGAGAAAAAATATTTGAGGTGTTTTCCGCCACCCGTCAATTTTTGAGTTACAAGTGGGTAAAGTTTGTGATGGAACGCCTTGTATTCAAACATTATTTTAGTAATGAATATGTGCAAAGTGATTAGATTTTCATCTCACGTTGATGGCAGTCCTCAAGTCGAATATTAAAAAACTTGACTTGTTTCGACTTCATCCCAAAACGAACCAACAACCATAATTATTCATCAATGAGAACATTATTATAGTTTTCGAGAAAACTGAGTTTAACAGATTCAGATAGAGTTGATCAGATTCAAATCAATTTGCCAACGATTCATTCCGAACCAAGAAATCCTTTTAACTAATCATTCATTATTTTACTTGTTGCAATCATGCAAAAATCAGTCATTTGTGTTTAATATTAGGTAAAAGTTGGCAGCGCGAGTAGTGAATACATCAAGTAAAAAATAATTCATTGAGGCTGATAATAGTGTAATATTGAAAATAAAATACGATCAGGCTGGTCTGAGTGCTGACCAGTTCATAACTTTGGTTATTAACGGATGTTTGATACACCCATGTTAATGTTAGGGTCTGTTTATCGGATGCATAAGCTATAACTTGATTATTAAGCATAACTTCAAGGAAGGAAAATTATGTCCCCCAGTTGATAACTGTCACTTTTTCCAAAAATAAATATTTCCTATTCATATTAATTTTTATGGCATTTTTAAAGCTGGAATTGAAGTAAATATTATATGAATAACTTTCAGTAATGTCAGATATTCAAACAATTTGCGATAATTTACATTCAAAACCTCCAGATACCTTGATAATAAGTGTTTTCATCTGACAACTCCACAGGGTTCACCTTGAGATAGAAAAGATTCTTGTCAATAAATATCGTCGATACACCTAAATATATCAACACTATATCAATAATTTCGATGTGTAGCCTTTACCATAAATGATAAGTATGTTTGGCGTCAAATTGAGAACGTAATATATGTGTTAATTAACGACAATATGAAAAAAGTTGTGCAGAAAAAAATATCTGTGAATGCTTTCTCACTATACGGTGTGACCAGCAAAATGGCAGCTTTATTGAAAATTTTACTTTGGCATTAATGTTTGCGCCGATTTTAATGAAAAAAATAAAATTAAAAAAGCATCTGGTGAGTTAATATTTTGTGAAAATTTATATGTGGAATGAAGTGAAATAGATAAAAAAATTATATTTCACAAACGATACCAGATAGATATATTTTTTAAAAAGTTTGCATTATTTTTTTTTCAAATTGTCCTCTCCCTTTCAAAACAAGTATCGTCCCCGAACACCAGGATTGCATCAAACTACTCGATGCTGGTTTCACCAACCAAGTTGGCGTCTTCAGAAGATGAAATATCTAATTCCTTATTCTAAAACTGGTCTCTTTTTATATCTAACAGACCAGATTTAGAAAGCAAGTACTTCAAATCCCTGAAGACGCCAACTTGGTAAGTGAAGAGTGTTGCAATTGTGGTCTTTGAGGATAGTACTTGTTATCAATTTATTCTATGCCAGAGGTCCCTTTCTGCCTTTCATTATTGTTCCCTTGATAATACCAATTTGTGGGTAGCAAAAATATACTCATTGTTTCTCTAGATTACTTTTTTGTCTAAGCCACTCTGTAACAGCCGCAACCCCTGCAAATCTAAACAAAGGAACTTTGTCGATGGATTGAAATTTTCGGTGGAATGGACACATAAATAGAGCCGGACAATTATTTATTTTCAAGCAGAGTTGAAAAAGACGAAAGAATGACCTATTAATCTTGTTCAGTAACTATTTATGTGAATGTGAGTTTCTGGCTTAGTATTTACTGAAAGGACAATATTTCTTTTAGGATGATATAATCTTTCAATAAAAAACAATGTGAAAATTATTTGTTTGAAAGATATGCTTCTCGTGGATGAAAAATTGTGATTATAATGTGAAAAATAATCTAATGTTTTTTCAAAATTCACTTATGAATCTCCACTATTTCACGCTGAAAAATTGCCAAGCACGATCACATGTAATTAAAAATGGTCAAGCAAGTTCAAAAAGAAAATTCCATTAGGACAATTCCTCCCACGATTCTTCAAACTAGTTTGTAAAAAATGTTAGCGGTTCACAAGTAGCAAATAAATAAATCATTCAAAAGAAGGTAACATGACACCCAATCGAGTTTTTTGTCACTTAACCCAGCGAAATGAAGTCATTATAAAACGGTGTTGAGATTTTTTCATGAGAAAAAAGATACACGAAAAGTGGGCGTTTCTTATTAACGCTAATTGCCAAAATCGAAATTCGAATCAGTCTCCGTACACCTGATTTATTAATAAAAACCGTCATTCCCTTCATGATTTATTATGGAAAATATTATCGGGCAGCTGCCTGGAGAGATTCAAATTATATTCTCGCAGCGTAGGATTTTGACATGTTTGAATAATAACATCACAGCAATATGAAAGTCACTAATAATTATTAGTGTGGTCTTTCTACGGGTTTTTTTCAAATTAGTAATCACTTTTGACATGTCGAATGAAATTGTTAACGTGAGATTATTTATTACTAATAATTTATTTATTGGAATTGATTGGAGGTTATTCATTACAACCACTGAAATGAAATATATTATACCAGTGTGGTTTATCATTACATCGAGGGAAGGTTGTCAAGCGAATATTTTGATAGATTAGTATATCAGTTCGCAAAAAAGCTTGTACATTATTGTACAATATTGAGTATCTCATCAATTTTTTATAGATTTCTGGTATTCCCATGGTTCAATAAAACGCTCTGAAATTGAAAAATAACAGACTGAAAGATAATTCAACTATATAAAATTTAATGGTTACATCACAGCCGAAACAGATTAAGAAAACATTGTCATCCAGTTTCAGCTTTTTACGATATCAATATTGAACTGGAACTTGGCCTACTTGATCGACTGTTTCATTAACAATTCTTTTACTCTATTTTGAATGGAGTCTCATGATCAATACGTCACGCATGGTTGCTGAACTAGTCATGACTCAATTCGGAATGTTTTCGGGTTAAAGATTTCGAAAGATGCTGCTTTTATTGATTGCCGGATTGGTTTTCTCATAGAGGCCACTGACCCAGCGGTATGTATATGAAGATTCAATTGTTTATTTCCGGTTTGCTTTCTTTGTGTGGCCTGCTCCGTAAATTGGTCTATATCTAAAACAAGGCAATCAAAAAGCATGGCTCGCTTGTTTCATTGAATTAAAAGGTTTAGTTTAGTAATTTTTTTTATGGAGATGACGCTGTTGATTTGAAGAGATTCAGATTATATTCATTCGACAGAATGACCTCAAAAAGTTCTGTTTAAAAGTGTTATTCGAAGAGTGTTAGCTTGAAACCATAGAAAAATATAATTGAAAAGAGATTTCATTAGGTATCCGCTAGTTTCAAAATCAGTCTACGAAGAATACTGATCTATTCAGTTCAAATGAATATGTGATCTTTTTTCTCTTTATATTTGGGTGTAGAAGCAAATCTGACTGTTTTATCTGTGTTTTGCTCTGCGAAGGAAGTGATATAGTCGATTCAAGAATAAACTTTTTCGCATTGGGATAAATAATAATACTTGATTTTGTTATACAATAAATGTCAACATGTATCTTATAGAAAAAGGCAAGTGTCTGAATTAAGTGTAATATAATCTGAAACCAACTGAAAGGTAGAACTAGAACCTCTGACGTAGAATATATCCAAAACAAGCACTTTTCCCAAACACCACAATTGTAATAGTGTACTCGACGTCTGTTTCACCAACCGAGTTGGCTTCTTCAGGAAATAAAGTAAACAGTTTACTGAAACTGAAAGACGAAACAAGCTCTGTTATTCGGATTTTGTTTAATTAATTCGATTGAAATAATGATCTTTTTGATAGATATAATGCAAACGTCAATGTCTGGTCGTCAGGGGTGCTAAAGTCATTTATTTGAAAAATTGTCCCCATCTCCAATACTTTTTGTTGTTCGGTTTTTGTTTTATCAAGTTAACCGCAACATTTTCTTGAATAAATGCATCCGAAAGATGCCGAAAGAAAAATCGAACGACAAAGCTTAATAAAGTTGGAGTAATTTTTGAAATGCATGCCTATAGAACCTCTACAATGACCCTACATTGACTTTTGTGTTATGGATATCAGAAAACGCATCGTTCCAATCGATTTTGTAATATAAAAACAAAACGACAAAGCCTAATAAAGTGGAAATAATTTTCTCTCGGATGAACCGACAATAATATTTTTTATTGGATAATAAAAAATTCATTATTCTAAGTGAAGCGGTGAAAGAAAAACTGAAACACAAAGTTCATTGAAATTGAGAAGAATTTCAATAAGCCCTTATTGCAACCACTGACGACCTGACAATGACTTTTTCTAATGGATTGTGATGAACTCGTTATTGCAACTATAAAGTGTTTAAACAAAAACCGAACGACAGGGCCTAATGAAGTTGAGGAGTGTTTTTCAAATAAATTCCTTTTAACATCGTGATGACCGGACAAACATTTTTAAATTATGGATAACAAAAAACTAAATACTTCAATCTATTTGGTGAAACAAAATCTGGCTGACAAAGCTCAATAAACTAGGGGATAACTTTTGAAATAAACGCCTTTAGCACCCTCCTGACGACCCAACAATGACTTTTGGGCTATGATTAACAAAAACTCATTATTTAAACCGAAGTGGTAAAACAAAAAATGACCAACAAGGTTTGATAACACAGGAATTATTTTTTTTCATAAATCCTTTTCTAACCCGCCAATTCTCAGTGTCATAATAAAACTGAAGTTCAGTGAAATGAAATATCAGAATTTGTCTATTTAACTTGTAGTTCAATCTACGAAAAAAACAATATTCATATAAATAATTCGGAACTCACAGTACTGCCACATTGCCAAACAATTTCTGGAAAACCGTGGCTGCTTTTACATCGGTATATTATATTTGATGAACATAAAAGTAAGAAATCCAGTTTTCCCACACACATTTTTTACTTGAAGCTGCTCAATTATTATTGATTGTACCTCAAAGTCTCAGTGAAAAGTATTTCAGATCAGTAATAATATTAATTTTTAATTCACTTAATAAAAAGTAAGCAATAGTAAATAAATAATTATGCAAGTAGATAGACCTATAAGTAATTATATCAAAGAGTGAAAGACTAATCAATATTAGTAAAAAAATTACAAAAAATGTATTTCCAAAAGATAAAGAGTCAATCGTGACTTGAAAATTGCGACTCTTCATATTCTTGTCGAACCTGTTGTGAAGTTTAGGCCCTAAGTGAAGATAATTCTTATGGAAAAGAGCACATTTTTTTTGGTTTTCTATGACATATAACTTTCGCTTCTACTGAGGATTTTCTCAAAAACAATATCTACAATTTTTCTCCAATAATACTAATTATTTCAATATCTCATCGATGAGATGAGAGATATTCCCATAAGTAAACACTAGGATGGTTATACATTGAGAAATGCAAGAATGATCCTTCACGAACCTTCCCGATTGAGTTGGATCTTCCCCTGACGACCTCTTCCTACAATAATTGAGATATGAAAGTGGTCGGACACTGCTCGGTCTCTCGGACTATCTCGTAGATGTCTGTGGTTATATGGGCGGTCTTCGGCCACGATCCCGAAACCCATAATTGCAGTAATTTTCTTTTCTCATACTTCATTTCGTTTTAAGTGCTTGTTTTGTTGTTTCGATGATGACGCCTTTCGGCTCGAATTCAATGTGCCCTCAGATGAGATTCGTGAGCCTTTTCAGAATATTACGAAGTTGCAGAGACGTAGCAAGGACTTGTTTTCATATGACTAAGTCCTTGAAATTGATTAGTTTCTAAGGTATAGTTAGAGAGTGATTCAAGACTTTGCTTTAGGACCATGCTAATCAATACAACTAATGATCAATTGTTGGAACGGATATTCGAAAACGAGACAAAAAAGGTCAACTCTTCTTTGACCATTTCATATTGAAAAAAGTTAACGTTCAACTATATTGGGTCAAATGATAATTACAGAATTACGATCCATGATATCAAATAACCAAATCAGCGAATAGAAAGAATTTGATGAAGCCATAGAACTGCAGAACAGGGAGTTACATAGGCAGGACGATTTAGATAAATACTGTTATCAACTGAAAGCTCTGTCACTGGTTTCATCAAGTGGTGCTTGTAGAGCATACTTTGAAGACATCGTTTGTATTGAAGTGTAACCTTTTTTTCACAATTCACAGAATACACCCTCGAAAAATTCTAGAACTAGTAAATATTTCTCTGCGTTTCTCGTACTGTTTTTATAGCCTCCTTGATGTACGATGAATAAGAACTGGGTTCTTCTAAACTCATAATCCTCCGGTCATTCAATGTATTTGTTACTGTGTTACGTAACTTTTTGAAAAGAAACGAACACCGCGAATATATCATCCTATCAACAGCCTACTGAGCCAATTTTCAAAAAGTTATGTGGCGCAGTATATGAGAATACCTGAATATATTGTAATATTATCGAAAACATAGATACGAGGCACCTTCATTTTTTGAATATGATTCAACACTATTGAACCAAAAGAGGTTCCCAGAATTCAAAAATTTGCATATACGTATGAAAAATGAGAATTAGAAACTCCCTATGTTTCTATAACACTTGTACAAGTGGTATAAAACCATATAAAGTTTTAATTTTCATTCTTCATAATGATCTCCTCATGATACGTATATTCAAAAGCGAATGTTATCAGAAGAACATCCAATAATACAGGAAACATCATTAGTGATGTCATATAAATTTCAGTACCAAAAATTGTTAATTCCTTCTTATTCAGTACATCTAAACCAACATTATTAAAATGTAGTAATAAATACGGTAGGTGCATATCATTGCGTTGAATTTTTTGAACACGGTCCTGTTGCGGACGTTTCTCCATATAACTTTAAATAAGTGTTTAACTCGACTTGTTTCACGACAGGTTCGGTTGAATAAAGCAATCTCCTACCTAAAACCGAACACCCTCGGGGGCGCGCAGAGATTATTAACACTTCTTTCTCTAATACTGGAAGCTGATGGTCCAATTGGTTGATAGCTGATGGCGAGTTCTAAGTTTTCTCGGATTGCCACAATTAGAAGAAAACACAACTGAAAACACGCACTATAATAACTGTATTTGATTTACTTTCAACGTGCTGTTATTTCCACTGATTTCAATTTCTATCGTTTTGAATTTAGTTTTACCGATCAGTACCAAAACAATATTCTAAGAGCCTGATTTCAGATTTTCACTATGTGGAAAATGATCGTAGCTAATAATTATCTCTTAGGCGAGAGGTTGAAGATGGAAATATGAACCTGTACTGAGTTCTCGCACAAAATCCCATGTAAGGAAAAAATGATTTTGGTTGCCCACCTCTCCATCTTCATACAATAAAGTGGGAACAAAATATGAAATTTTTTCTATGAACTATATGCAAAGATGTGTAGATCATGCATAGAAGTTAGTTTCAGATACGAACTGGAAGAAAAAGCCCACTCGAAGCAATTACGTTCTTTGAAATACTGAATTACAGTAAAGAAAAAACATTTTTTTCGAAACAACTACTTTTATATGAACGCTGAATTATACAAAAACACTTTTTCCTATTTAGTTTATATGTATCGAATATTCTTTATTGATTTTAATCAGATATCATTCACAGGAACGCTACATAAAATATATATGAAACATTTGAAATTACACTTATATGGACCCATGTCATCCTGAATTGTCTTATTGCCTCATCAGCACCAATCTGGATAACATTACAAAATGAAGCACTCAATTCATTCATGATATTACGAATTTATGTCACGGATCAATTGAATCAACTCATGTTACAATGACAGTAGGAAATGACATTCATACGATTTGATTCAATCCCAGAAATAGGAATATTGTTCAAATTGAAAGGGGTATATTTTTAGGAGGAATAGAAAGCCAAAACCTTTGTTTCCCAAGAACTATTGTTTTTTTTAAAAAGCCACTGTTGTCGATAACGTTATAAAGCATCATCGAATATCACGTATTCTTGCGATACTATAATTTCGCCACCATAACTTTTTTGAGTATATGATATTCATTATTAATTATTTTCATTTGCATATATTTTTAATTGAAATACCAAGGTCAATAAAAGTATTGTATAATTATTTATTTACCAAGAATATTAAGTAGATGTTTATGTCCTGAAGACGACGATCTTACAAACCCCAGGACAGACGCATCCGTAGCGAATACAAAGATATTTTGAATCACTTGTTGGAGAAACTAATTTTGCTAGCTTTCAAACTTGCAGGGCGTAATAATAAAACTGGGATGTTTGACAACGTTGGTGATAAGGCTGAATATTTGGTGATTTCTCCGAGTTCCTTAAGGTCCAAATATCCTAGGGTAAAAACATTCCTGAAGAAGCCATTCTATGGCGAAACACGTGTTTCGTTTTTGTAAAACTGTTTAGTGAAAATCTCACAATAAAATGTTTTCTGTATACGTTAAGGATTTTCATCAAGTATCGACCGATTCCATCAAATATCCAATGGTAAAGAAGATGTTGATGGAAAATAATATTGACATCTTAAATCTTTAAGAAAGGGGCAAAAAAGATATCAAAATAAAAATATGAAGTCCTCTCTAGATCTTTTGAAATCTATTCATGAAATATTAAGATGAATACAGTTGTATTATTACTCAATGTATTTGGTGGATGTAAATTTGTAGGAGATAAAAATCAGGTTTCTCAGTGAACGTTCCAAAAACATAAACCGATGAGAATTTTTACCATTGTTGACTTAGACAAAATTAGCAGTTAGAAGATGATGATCATATGCCTTTGAAGATCGTTGTTCAGGAAAAAACCTTTTTCTAACTTATAAACAAGGTCGTTGTTAAATCAGTGGGAAATCAGTATATGCACACCTGTTTCTCCTTCAGCTCAAAACAAAATTTGAATTAAATTTAGATATCTTCTCATATATAATACGTGAGAAGGGTGAATTATCTGTCACGGCGAACTTCATACCGTCTTAGAATTAATAAATGTGTTAAATTATTAGCTGAGTTATAACAACTCTTTTATTTGAAGGTGATTGACAATGTTTCATGATGAATTTCACTAGTTCGGACTTCCATTGTCTATTATATAAAATGATTTGAAATCCCTGACACAAATAAAAAAGAAGA
>WOGO01002112.1:0-16478 GCA_015342085.1 Leptinotarsa defecta | reverse complement strand
AATCGAAAAAAAAAAGTATCATGAATAATTCGCAAAATATCCCCAATTATTCATGATACTTTTTTTTTTCGATTGTAGGTATATATGTAAAATGTTTATTTGAAGAAATTTTAAGTCTCAACAATATTCTTTCTTTCCTTGATACTCCATCTATTTGTAATCATAATTGATTTATTAGTCAATTAATTATATATTTCACGTATGAGCTCAAACTAATTTTTCAGTTGTTAACTCACTACCCATTTGCTCTCAAAAAAAAATACTGAGAAACCGTAGGCGCAGAGAATACCCAAAAAAAGGGTATAACATAGTTAAATAAAACTCTACGCTACTCTGTATGTACCAACTGATGAAAGTACCGTGTAGTAAAACACCTCTTACTTAAAATTTATTGTGAAAATTCTATGATTTTTATCATTTATAATTGTTTTAAAGACAAAACTTGTCATGTTTAGTATGATGAAGCTACATGTAGTGAAACACGTCTTGATTAAATTTTATAATGTGAATATTGTATAATTATTATAATGAATTGTGTTATTAATTTTCATCTAGTAACGGGTCAGTGTATTCATAATATACATATACAAAAGTATAATAAAAATACATTATAGTTAAATAATGAAGATAAATGATGAAAAATACCAACAGAATCCAAAATAAGAAGAGATTTCAGGCCAAGTTACTTCGTGATGTTTCGATTGTTAGTATCCACAATGACTTCGGGTCATAACTGAACTATTCCTGATAGTCGAAATGATTTATAGGTCACTTTTGCGCTTTCACCTCTCCCCACTCTCTCCTCTCGCTTTCTGTTTTCTCGCTTGATTAGAGGTTTCCATATGTTGCTTATCTTGGCTGAATATATCATTACATGCAAAATTTATAAATATGAGAGATTACTGACTAATTAGACTCTTTCAAAATTTATATTACTGTAAGTAACTTTTCTTGGTGAACTTTCCACTTTGCCTTTTATCACACTTTAGCAACTCTCAGTTGATCTTTATTTATTTCTCAGGTTGTAGAAGGTTACGAATCCAAAAAACCATCAAGGAACCTCCTACACAAAAAAAATGTGTTTAAAATAATTATAATAACACCTTCTAGAAGTTTTACTTTAAGTAATACATTATAGAAAAAAGGGCAAGAAAAATCTTCAAATAACTATAGTCCATTCGCTTTGCTACCAGTGATATCAGAAATCATTATATCCTTAATCAGCTGTTCGTCGTTTTGAAATTCAAATCAGTACACCTCTAACTTCACTGTTCAAAAACTCTTTCATTTGGAGAGCTTCCTGAGAACGTTTTTTCAAATGGATATAATCTCCAGCGATTCAATTCCAATGTGAATCGCTACTTCTTGTAGTGTAAAACAATTTCATACATCTGGCAAACCAGCCTTTAAACATTAGTTTATTGTTTTCAGGAAACCTACCCAGCAGTACCACCAGTTTGGTTTGCAGATTCAGAAGAAACTAGTATAACAAATGCTGTTCAAATTTTAAGTAATACAGTAGGTTTGGATAATCATGTCCTACATCAGGTGATCATTCTTCTTAGGGAACTATGTCGTCTTCACACCCTACCGGAACCTCCAGATTTGGACAGACTGCATCTCTTAGACCCCCAAATGACCAATCGGTGAGTCTTTTAATCACATGGATTTATTAATTTGAAGTAAATCTTGATGAAAATACAACTTAATAATTTTTCACAGTGTGTCACATTCAATCTGAAATACCAATTTGAATTTTCGTAGATCTATGCCTATTTTTATAAGACAACAAAAATCTGACCTTCAAACATTTCCTACGGCGAATTTTTAAACAGGATCGGTTCTTGATATTTCGCGTTTCATTGAAGATATTTCTAGTTTATTTTTGAAATTAATAATGAGTGTGCCATGAAGAGAAAAAAACAATTTGACATTCGTATCTGTTCGAACAAACTCGATGAGATTGCTGTGTTGATTTTTGTTATAATTGTAGTGAAAATAGAATGCAGAATGCAGTTAACTTCAAGGGAAATAAATGAATAAGTTGTATTACCCAATGGAGTTAGATGTTCATTTTCCAGAATAACATTGGATTTAGCTAGACCTACACTATTTTTTTCTCTACCTTAATGGTCTTCACATGTTTTAACATTGTGAAACTACCAAAATTACCCAATAAACAAGTGAATCATCTATGGTAGTTACTGCACAGTATTATCATTTCAGAAAAACTTGCTACTTTGCAACTACAACTGAACATTGAGCGATTGAAGCGTATTTTATTTAAAAAAAATCTGTTACCATCAAATTCGAAAAATTATTTAGATAATATATTGCAATGAAATGTTCGTATGGATAATATATATTGAAAACTATCCAAAATACTCATTAAGTCCTGAAATTGTGAGCGCTGAGCATAATGACCCATCTGCATTTGGTTGGCCAAGTTTTCTCTGTTTTTTTTTAATGACATAACATTTTACCAACTATTGGTTAAGTCATATTACAGAATTCCAGTAGTAAAAAATGCAAACTTTATGGATGACACTGTATGTTAGTCAGTCTTTCATTAGGAATTTGATCAACTCTGGCACTATTCCCTTTCTCAGTTTAGTTCTCTCAATA
This sequence comes from Leptinotarsa defecta, assembly GCA_015342085.1. Taxonomy (NCBI): domain Eukaryota; kingdom Metazoa; phylum Arthropoda; class Insecta; order Coleoptera; family Chrysomelidae; genus Leptinotarsa; species Leptinotarsa defecta. The sequence continues at coordinate 13,853 of WOGO01002112.1, read as the reverse complement.
AGTATTTTTCCTTTAACGTCACCATTTTCGGTATAGATGCTTTTTTATCTGAACATTTGGCTTGTATTCTAGATTCACAACAAGAGTATATTTCAAATATCAGATAATTTTTATTTTGTGATCTGCGTAACGTGTAAGCCTTTCAGTTTACATAAAATAATTATCTATTTTGAACGTCAATTTATTATTTTATATATTTACTCCTCAAAATTTCAAACATTGCGTGTCAGATGAGTACATTTTTTGTTTGTTTTTATTATGATGTTTATGTCTCAACCATAGATATAAAAAATTATAGGTAAATACCGCAAGTATTAGTAGATACATTTTCATTGATTTATCAAGGACCGCACAACGGAATTGAATTTTCACAATTGAATTGACTTTAGTTGAGAAGTTGATAATAATAACTTCAATAATCCCAAGAAACATACATGTTTATGCAGGGAAATAAAAAAATATAACGAATGAGCCCCTATTATGTATTAAAAAAGAATACAATGTATAAAATAATAACATATCAATAGATTTGTAATATTTTTTCATTTCTATTTTGAATTTAGTGATAACATTGATATTTTTTTATGTAATTGGGCAGGCTTATAAATGTTGATTCCAGTGAAATACAATGATTTTTTCTCCAAAATTGCTTCTTATTTGTACAGTTTTTAAACAATTCAATTGTCTGATGATATGATCATGAATATCAGAATTAAAGATATATGGAATATTTAATTGTTTATTATTATTTTTAGTTGAATTAGTAAAAATACTGATCTTGATTTGAAGAGATAATCTATGTGTAATAGGTTTCTAGGTTTATATAGTTTATTTAGGAATCACACGTTAAAAGGTATGACCTCGTTAGCCCTTAGCTCGCACAAGTTTTGACTTCTGAGGGTTGTCGTTCATAGGGGTGCGATAGCTGGTTAACGGAAAAACATATTTTGCACATATTTTTTATTTGGTGGCTCTAAAAATGGTTATTTATAAATACAATTTATAGTTTTATTTTGTAGTGATTTCAATGGTTTCAACACAGATTTTATGCAGCACCTCAAACAGATATTAAATATTGTAATTTTGAATAAATCAGACTGAAATAAATAATTTTATGATATTTCAGTTGGATTTTTTCAATGGAAACTAGTAGTATTGTATCATTTCTTGTTTATAGAATAAGTAGCAGTGGTGTTGAGGCAATGGAAGATGAAGGCCTAGATAGTGATGCTGATATCGATATAGGAGACAGCGATGCTGAAGATGATAGTGACGCTGATGAGGAACTTGCCATGGAAATGGAGGATAACAGACCAAAAGCTGATGAAATGGGCGTAGAACATTTAGCAACCTTAGAACGTTTAAGGCAAAATCAAAGGCTGGATTACCTTAAGGTAGTTTGAGCAGGGCAATCACTTGATTGAAATCATAGATAAAAAATATAATTTTAGTTCAAGATTCGTTAAAAATTTGTATTCATAAATTGAAACCTTCACATATTTTCACTGACCTCCATTTTTTCATAAATATATTTATAAATTTGTAACTTTCAAATTATCCTTTACAAAGAATACGAATCCTAATTTGAATGTAAAAAACAAAATGTTGCAATGTACAAAATAGGTTCTTTCACTTCATGTCTTCAGGCACATTTAGGATTTCTGTCACTGAACCATTGTTACATTTCATTGAAATATGAATTTAATTAGCATAGTAATAATCTTATATGACTGTAAAAATATTCAGATACAATATTTGAGCCTTTTTTCAGTCGCCAGTAAATATTTGCATTTATTTGTTGTGGAATGCAACAATGATGTCAAAGGAAGGAAATGTCACAGATTAGGGAAATACAGATAAGGAATTCTGTTCTTTTTTATATTTGATATGCTGCTGCTGCTTCTGGACATTTAAATGGGTTGTAAAACTTGCCATTTTCTTTTTTATCATTTAGAATGCCTTCCATAATTAGTCCCAGGTTTGAAGTTTCTGTAACATAATTATTTCTTGATTTTGAAGTTTCGTTATATTGCCTACAAATAATGAAAAATCTTGTGAAGCAACGGTAACATTCATAACATGATTCCCAAGAAGGGATTTTTTTGTAAAGTACGAGGTATGTTCAAAAACTAAGATGAATTTTCATTTTTCTCAAAAAATGTTCATTTATTCATCAATTTCTATTTTGTTTCCTTCAAAGTAGTCCCCCCCTCAGATATAATACACTTGTGCCAGCGTTTTTTCCATTCCTCAAAGCAATTCTGATATGCACTTTTTGGGTAAACCCTTGAGCTCTCTCAGAGATTCAGATTTTATCTCTTCAATTGTTGCAAAACGGTCTCTTCAATCTTGGGAACAGGCAAAAGTCGCAGGGGACCGAATCTGGTGTATACGTTGGCTGAGGCATGATTAGTGTTGTTTTTGTCCAAAAAATTATGAACAAGCAATGATGAGTGAGCAAGTGCATCATCGTGATGCAAAATTCATGAATTGTTTTTCCACAATACCAGATGTTTTCTTTGTATTGCTTCTCGCAAGCGGACCACTACTTCAATATAATACTCCTTATTGACCATACGACCACGAGGCAAGAACTTCTCATGCACTACGTCATGGTAATCAAAGAAAACAGTGATTAAAAGCCTGACATTTAAACTTTGCCTTCCCTTTTTGGTTTTGGCTCTCCTGGACTCTTCTATTGGGACGATTGGACTTTGGTTTCAATGTCATGACCACATACCCATGATTCGTCACCAGTTATGATCCTTTAAAGCAAATCTGGATCGCCGTTGTCGTCACTCAACAATTCTTGAGCGATGCTCATGCGACTGTTTTTTTTTTGTAAAAATTCAGCAATCTTGGAACAGACTTCGCTGCCTCATGCCCAAAATTTCTGAAATCATTGCATGGCATCAGCCAACCGATATGCTGACATCCTCAGCAACTTCTCTGATAGTGATTCAATGATTCTCCATAACAATTTTTTTCACTTTCTCAACATTTTCATGTTGGTGGGCGAGCGTCTTCATTCACATCTTCTCGATCTTCTTTGAAAACCATGTACCACTTGTAAACATTTTTCTGACTCAGAGTACAATCACCGTATGTCACTGTCAACATTTCAAGTGTTTTCAAGAACTTAATTCCAATTTTTACACAATCTATTTTTTTCGAAAGCAGAAAATCGCCAACACGCAAAACACTTCTAACTTTTATGACTCTCACCAACAAACTAAACAGCTGAAAGTGAATATATGTTTGAGACGAGTGCAGCAAAATAAAAAAAATCGCTAATCGAATGTAGGTAGCCCGCGAAAGTTGAATATTTACCTTATTTTTTAATATTCCCATTGAATAATAATTGTATTTGTATCACGGTTTTTTTTTTTTCATCTCGCTTTGCCAAATGTCCAATTCCTCTCAGCTCATATGCGATGTTTTTCAAAATTTGGGCATATGTCCTTGAGAGTTCGATGACACTAGAAATCATTGATTGAAAATGTATATTGATAATAACTAACCTGAAAATGTAGTTCGTTTTATGTGTTGAAAAACTTGCAGGTTGTTGAGAAAGAAAACTTCTAAATAAGTTTATAAATTATTGAAAATCATATTTATCAAATATCTGGTTCATTCATTTACCATTGTATCTGTCTCTATACATGAAATTTCATAAACTACACCTCAAGATTTGATCTCCCGGTCGGTAGCCAGGCGGTTCGACGTGGGTGCTTTGTTCACTAATTCAATTGACCGATGTGTGAGTCGATTGTTCAAGCCGCAGGCTAAACGCTTGATTTTCAGTTGCTATCTCCAACCCGTGTTAAGAATCACACGTGAAGAGGTGAGACCTCGTAGTCCTTAGCTCGCACAAGTTTCGACTTTTGAGGGTTATCGTTTGTAATGGTGCGATAGCTGGTTAATGGAAAAAACATATTTTTGTAGAGATCAAATCGTGAGGTGTGGTTTATGAAAATACATCAAGTAACGGCCGAATCAATCAGAAAAAAAATCTATACATGAAGTTTTACTATATTATTAATATTATTAGTATCAAAATTCTGGTAATACATAATTTTCAATCCATATATTCTTTTCAGGGTTCAGTTTCCGGTTCAGTCCAAGCAACAGACAGACTGATGAAAGAACTGAGAGATATTTACAGATCAGATTCTTTCAAGAAAAAAATGTATCAAATCGAACTGGTGAATGATTCGCTCTATGAGTGGAATGTTCGTCTCATGTGTGTCGACCCTGATAGTCCCCTCAGTCATGACCTGCAGATTCTCAAAGAGAAAGAGGGTAAAGATTCCATTTTATTGAACATGTTATTCAAAGATACCTACCCTTTCGAGCCTCCTTTTGTTCGAGTTGTTTATCCAGTTATTTCAGGTAAGAAAAAGTATATTCATTCCTATTTGAATTTTTTGATAGTAGACAGAGTAGATAATGAAACTGAAACTCTAAATAAGTGCCTTAAAATCTTTTTCCTGTAGCAGATTGGATATTGTTAATAATGAAGAACTCATTGGTTAACTATTTTCGCAAAATAAATGTTACAAATACTGAATTTGACATGTTGAAAATAATGTGTTTCTTCAAATCCAATTATGATCTTTTCTAATTCAGCTACAAGCAGTTCTGCATTCTAATCGATTTAATATGTGATTCTCTCCAATTTATCATATTTACCAAAAATCCTATAGATATAGACAACAGTTTATTATTTAAAAATGTAAAGCACACTGTATTGAAAATAATTAAATCATGGACTGACTCCTTTCAGAAAACAACTACTCCTTTGGCTAATACCACGAAGGGCGTTGTTCCGAAGGGTGTCAGTGCAGGATTCTTCACATAAGAAATTCCCGCATATGCTTTTGGCGATACAAATGCCGGAGTTGATTTTCAATTATTGGAAAATTCCCATAATTAAAAATCAAATTCTTTCAGAGTATCATACCTTGAACAAAGCTGAAGTGTCATCTCTAATTTAAATGTTTCAACTATGAATAATTTTGATAACTGATGTCCATATTTCGACCTCTAATTAGGAAATTTCCATATAATAATTTTTTTTAATATGCTATTCTTACTTATTGTGCATTTATATTCTTTATGATGTGTCTATACTCATTTTGAAATTTTTTTTAGGTGGAACAAATAAATATTATACAGATAGAGAAGCAGAAGGCCAAAAAAATTTTTTTTAACTTATTTGTCAATTAAATAAATTATATCTGTCTACTTACCCAAATGGTTAAAATTCATTTTCTTTCAGGGGGTTATGTCTTGGTGGGTGGTGCCATTTGCATGGAGTTACTGACAAAGCAAGGGTGGTCCAGTGCTTATACAGTTGAAGCTGTGATTATGCAGATATCGGCGACATTGGTGAAAGGGAAAGCTCGAATACAATTTGGGGCTCCCAAAGTGTGTACCCAGGGACAGTATAGTTTAGCACGCGCCCAACAGAGCTTCAAATCTCTAGTTCAGATACACGAGAAAAACGGTAAGTTTTGCTTCAGAACTAAATTTTTGATTACTTGCCAGCCTGATCAAAATCATAATATACTTTGCCCTAAGTTGTTGACAAAAATAGAATTACAAAATGTGAAAATGTATGTACAGGATCGGATCATAGATTATAAATATCATTCATATATTTATCAAGAGTATAATAGAATTTAGCCAGAAGCAACTCTTTGATCTGTTAATTGGACTGTTTTGGATGTCTGTAATCCCCAGCAAAACTGTGAAATTTCCTTTCACTAGGATGAGTAATCTGAATGATCTACCTACACGTTTCCTCAGTGGTTTCCATTTGCAATGGAGGTGAAATATCTGGGTGTTATCCTTCATACAGCTCACCTGAAACGCTCATTTTGAAAAAATTTCACACGAAGCTAAATTGCCCCCCTTGGATATCTCAAACGATTTGTGGAAAGTCTTGGAGATTAGACCATCAGATATACACTGTGCGACACCCAATACAAATCAGATCAAAAATCTTCGAGACACATGCAAAAACAGGCCGATTTTTTATACAAGGGAAACACCTTCCTTTCATAACCTCAACTGGCATGCCTTCTCCCCTTAAATCTTAGATTTATAGTGTCTTTATTCTTAATAATGAGCTTAAATTTATTATTTGTCATATCATTCCTAATTCCATTGATAATTTTTAATTCAGGATTATTTTGTTTATACTACAGTAGTTTTAAATAGGTCATTTGAAATTTTTATAATTTTATTTGTAGTATTCCTAGATTTATTCATGGTTTGTTATAATTTTATTTCTTATATTTCATTTTTTTAGTGGAAAACCTTTGTGTAATGTTGCAGGGAATATGCATATCCTTCACTACATTGCCATCTGTATACACAACATATATAGTTATATTCTGGCATTAAAAGACGTCCTCTACTTTAGAGTCAAATCATCTGCTATTTTTCTTTTGTGAAATCCGTATTAACTCAGAGTGAAAGATGATTTCATGAATATTGGATTAACAATTTTGAATTTGAGAAATAAAACTTGCTGTTTCCCTACCACTTGTATTTGTAACTAACGGTACTGCAGTGTCGTTCTATAAGGACATTTTCAAATGAGAACAATAAAATTTGAAAATGTTATGTAGGACGAAACTGCAATAAAGTTAGTTACAAATACAAGTGGTATAAAAACATAGGAAGGTTCATTTCTCAATTTTCATGATGCTCTCTTACCTTGATATTAATGGCTACATCCATCAACTGATTAACAATGTCTCTCAAAAACTAGCAGAAACTTGCATATCTTCTCCAAATGTTGATCAAGTTATTCAAACTCCTAAACTTGCAATAAACATTCATCTCTAAAGCCAGTAAACTGTCTTGAACTTGTGAACATATCAAATGTTTCAAGAGTAAATGAAAACTTTTTTTCATTTATGAAATTTATATCTATACCAATACATAATTGTTTGTTATTTGTAACAAAGACAACTATTTTGGTCCTAAAATGATTAATGAATCTATTTTTTTAAAGGTTGGTTCACCCCTCCAAAAGAAGATGGCTAAAAAATACTGGATTACTTTACACCTATTTTGTTTTCCCTCATTTCTCGGTATGCGTTAAACGCATCATTCTATCTCTGTTTTTGTTGGTAATAAACTAAACTGTCTCAAAAGTAAACATTGTTTATATTAGTGCCTATGAGTAGCCAACACCCGTTAGTGATCTTTTGAGTTTTTGACTTTTAGGGAGATGTGATAAATGTGTAATTTGAGTGGAATATTATGACTGTAATTTTTTTGTTGTAGGAGTTTGTATCTCTGGCCAGTGTTATGGTGTAAACAATTTTTTCTATGATATTCAACTGTGCAATCATACCACTATTTATGATGAAGTTTCTAATTAAATTTTTTTAGAAATCCATTTTTGGGGAGGGTTTCAAATAGTCTTGGATAATGCAAATATTTGTTGATTATTATATTACCAGCAGTACTGTGCAGCAGTACAGATGGAGGTTGATTTTTACTTACCTTCCGTTTCTGTCTCATTTCCTATTGTTATTTCGTTAAATAATATTTAAATGGCACTATATACACTTTTTTCCGTTTTCCTGCATTTTATGACCATATCTGTTCAAGGTTGTTGAAAATTCGTTTAACTGAAGCATTTTAAGAGGCAAGCTTTTTTAAAACAAAATGACTGTAGGAAAAGAAACTTGAAGTAAAAAATCAACTTTTACACCTTCATTGTTGATTCATTCGTATGCTGACCTCTACTTTAGTAAAATTAACATTTGAACAGGGGTGTTGACTATTTTTTTGTGTTGAGTTAAAACATGTTTAAAGTTATATTTTAACTCAATGTATACTTAGGAAGTCACATTTTAAATTCTCGTCACGTGTCTACTGTGATGTCACATGTTCCTAAATATTAGGTAAACTGATGAAAAGGATATAAAGATTTTTCGTATTTTTTTTTAGTGAAAGTTGAGATTTTTTTTAGTGAAAGTTGAGTTTATACATATCTTTTTAGGCTGAGTTGTACAAGAACTGCAATTAAATAACCTGAGAAATTATTCGTTCACTTTATACATACGGAAAATTGGGAGCAAATGACAGTAAATAATGCATTTTATTGATTCCTTTAAAGGAAAATATTGGTTTTTTTCAGAATTTCTCTTATGAAAACTTGAATTTGTATTCAAATAGTCAACGTCCCTATTATTTCTGGTTCCTCATGTTTCATCAAGATCAGACACTAAATATAACTTTTTATGACACTGTATGTTTCAGACCACTTGCACCATGAAGTTAAAAATATTGCCATGTGTGTGTGTTTTGATTAAAACAAAATCCAGTGAATAACTGTAGATTGGTATCTCTTGGGTCCTTGAAATTTGTTGTAAAGATAATGATTTCCAAATAATCATTTTGTAATATAATTGAATCAAAACTTTTAAGGTGATCTATTTTTGTATTAATTGCATACAGGCGAATGCCAAAAATAGCGGCACAATCAAATTTCATTGTACTTTGGGGTTTTAATTTTTCATTGTTATATGTATGTTGCATATTTTACATTTACTACATTTATTAGGGTGTCCACCAACCTTAGAAAAGTCGAGAAAGTTTATACTGGCCGCGAAAATATGTATTATACATATAATAAATAATAAAGTGATAATGTTACTTGTTCTCCAAACTCATCTAGTTTATCTCTTAAAGTTAAGTGCAGTATTGAATATCATTCATGCACTATAGTTTCATTGAATCTATCTACAAATGTACTGAAGAAAACTAGGGTTTAACAAAATAATTCAAACTTATCTAAAATTAAGTTCCCAAGTAAATTTCAATTATTTTGGTACCCGATGATTTGTTTGAGATGATCACAATGTAGTACCGCATTTTTACAATCCCTATCTGCTTCTATGGTTCCATTCCAAACTTCATTATCTCCAAACTATGTCACACAAGATGATCATGGGTGGGATCTCATAAGCCTGCTAACTTATTTACATACATATATTTGTATGTTTTTGATCATCTCGTACAGAACAAGGTTACATTTGGATTGATATTCTCTCATATAGATAAGTTCATTTCTTTCAAATATTATACTTGCATCCCATCAACAAGATCACATCGTAGAATAAAGTTGCAACATACATCTAGGTGTATTTTTAAAAAAGGCCTTATAAAGAAATCATTAAACAAAACGTTAGTCAAAGATTCACAAATTGAAGAAAAAATTCGGTTAATGTTATTGTCTTCAAAATCATTTTTGCAGAGGTACTTCTGTCACAGATGTCTGTCGTAAAACCCTACGAATACATTAGATCTATGATCAGCCTGCAGTCCACTCCTGTTTGTTGCTTGTATTGAAGATATCTATGGCGATATTGACAAAATTTCTTATACAGCTAGTTACACAAGTTGTGACTCGTCTCTATTAATGCCAACTTTTGACATTTTAATATATGGAGTTGAAAGTAAATTTCAACAAGTCAATATTTTGAATATAGAAAAAAAATCATTATATAAATTTTGGGAAAAGTAATATAGACCTTACCAGTGTGTCTCTCGAAGAACTAATTGATCACTAGGACAGAGGAAAGTTATGAATGACTATTGCCTGGTAAATCCAGTGTAAGTAAAGGCTCGATAACTCATTGAATTTTCGAAAAATTTCACACAACTAGTGGACACCCCTGTGTTTGAATATTTCTTTCTATAATGATAAATAATTAGTCTATATGGCAAACACTTTTTGATTTATATGTTTTCAATTGAAATATTCACGAAACTAAGAGAATGGCCAGAGAAATCCAGTAGTAGATTCAACAACTCATTCATTTGATCTTCACAATTTCAGCTCTTTATGTCTAATAATATCTTGTGGAACACTTTGAAAGAGTTTAATCTCGGATGAATAAACAATTTGAACTGATTTAGAAGTAATTTAAGACACGTTTATCCTACTAGAATTTCGTTAAAACCTTTACTTTAGGTTTTAAACTTCTTGTATATAATGTAACGATAAAGTGTACACGAATTTTCGTGTTTTTTTTTGTTATTTTCACTTCATTTGTTTTTTAGTCGTCCAATTCTCTATTTTGATTGGAGTTCCCCACAACTGTTCAAAATGAAAATTGTACAATAACTTTGGTTATTATACTCTTATTTCTAGTTATAAATTTATTATTTTTTCATTATTTCGATTGGCAGCAAAATGTCAGATATTGTATATAAACTTGATTTTCTCTGATCAGATCAACTTTGTCTGTGACCGTGCTTTTAATTTAGTTTTTAAAGTGAATAAACTCCATTATTATGTATTTGTGTCATTATTCAATCTCCTACCATTGTCATCTAATGTGCATCATAAGTGTTACCCCCCTTTATAACTCGTTACTGGACTTTTTCCAGAAAAATCGACAAGACACGTCGACTTTTGATTTCCTCAAATGTATATTTTTGTGTGAATAGTTATATGTTTTCAAAAAATGTTTAAAATATGTTTTTCCGTTACCCATCTATCGCACCCCTACGAACGACATCTCTCAGAAGTCGAAACTTGTGCGAGCTAAGGACTAACGAGGTTTTACCTTTTAACGTGTAATTCCTAACACGGGTTGGGCAGTAGCGAGCGTTCAGCCTGGGGCTTGAACCATCGACTCACACATCAGCCGATTGACTGAGTGAACAAAGCACCCACGTCGAACCGACCGGTAGCCGACCGACCCTAATGTCATCCCCTTCAGAAGGGAAACAACCCTTTCGAAAAATTTGAATGGCATGGGGTGTTCAGTGATAGCTCATTTGAAAGGATGCGATATTCTCCATTCAGCTCTGCAAAAAACTTTAAATTCGCTTCATTACTTGTTATGTTTGAAAATAAAACACCATAAAAAAGGAAGGCAACTAAATGAACAGCTGTTATCACAATAAATGTTCTTTGTTGACCTCCTGTCTAATTCAGTTCCAGCCCTGACGCCAAAGAAAAGAAAGCTCAAAAGTACAATTTTAGTGTATTTATAGTACCTACCCTGACCACCAGAGAATGATGGCAGTATGATGTCGGTATTTAATGTGGTTACCAGAATTGGGTAACAGCCGCTGGCAACCAGTCAACTTTTTAAATTTAACTTTGGCGTACATCCCAACTTCAATATGATCTGTCCAACTCGTCAGTGACTGCTACCCAATTCTGTTGATAACGACATTAAATACCGTCATCGTACTGACATCGCTCTCTGATAGTCAGGGTGGTTACTATTAATTTCAAGATACACTAAAATAGTACTCATGAGCTTTTATAGGATGTGTATTCTTTGCTGTCGCTATGAAAAACTTCTCGACTAATTGTTGCACACACTTTCGTAATCCAGCCACCCAACTCCTGAATAAAGTGGCACAGAGTCTTGTATACTTCAGATTTTAGATAACCCTCTAGAAATAAATGTAAAGAGGGTTGGATCTGGTGATTTTGAAGGCCATTTTACAGATCTTTGGCGTTCGATCCATCGTCTTTCATAAACAATTCCTCCCATCAACTGCAAAATGAGGAGCTTGTTGCAAAATAATTTACATGTCAAATTCGTACACATTATTGTTGACATTTTTTACTATCAGTGTATCTATCACTGTTTCCAGCATCTCCAAATAGGGGCATCAGTCTAGTTTTCCTAAATAAATAATGGACCTGTACATAATGTGGTTACCCATTATTCCTGCCAACACATTAACAACATTGCTTCTATTTAATAGAAGAATATATACAATTCACTAGTTCATTGCTGTGAAAATATAAAATTGTGATGCCCATAATCATTGCATGTGTACTACACATTCAAGGTTTCACATTCTTGAACATATATTTATGTATTCTTTTATATCTACATTTCTATGTGTACCTACTGTTGCTATCTTGTGCTTTCTCTTAAATTTGACCTGCTACTCGTGTAATTTATTCATTATGTAGTCAATAAAGTTTACCAAGTTTATACATGTTATATAATATATGTTCTTTCTAGCTTGAAAACAGATCATTGACTGTAATGAAACTACATAGTTTTAGAATATAACAAAAACAGATGCGAATGGTCAATGACCAATAGTAGTAATCCGATAAGGATGTAAAAGTGTCAATGTGGGAGTATTGTAAAAAATCCTTCTTTCAAGTTAGCAAATGTGCATACATACTCAAGAACATATTACGTAATCTACCGTGGATCCATCAGAGGAACTGGCTGGGTCATCAATGCATCATTTGAACTATTCAGTCTCTAAGTTGAATAATCCAGAGTGAGCGATATACTCCTCTTAAAAGACGCATATATGGTACTGGCTGGAAATGAACTACAAATATCAAAAATAATTGGAGGTTCCAAAGACGATTCACTATGAAGACAAGCTTAGATGTTGATTGGCGAATGAGAACTCCTTTTCTAGAATCTAGTTGATACTAGAACACTTTTTCATTTTGTCATCCATTATGTAGTAACTTATTCATTTTAATAAGTGGTATTAAATAATCCAGTCAGGCTTCAGAGAAATAACACTTGACCCCCAACCCTCCAGTTCTGACTTTGTTCTCTGTTAATAGACAACCGTAAAATTTTAATAATAGGCTCGTGGATTAGGTTGAAGAAACGAGTGTTACTGTTTTAGTTTTTAATTTCAATTGGTCGGAAATGAAACAACTGGAAACGATCTTCAGAATTTTCCAATCTAAAAGCTTGATTTCTCAGTTGAAATTACTATTTCAACTCAGTAAATTACTTTTACAAATATTATAAAACTACTACTAAATTTACCTAAACAGGATATATATATACAAGTATTTAAGCTAATATATCACGAAACATACATATACAGTCTTCAACTAAGTAAATGCTTTTTACGACAAAAAACATAGGACTAGAAATACATTTTTATGGCTTAAAAAAAATTAACAAAAGTACCAGTTTTCGTCAAAAAAAAACATTCAACCACAATGGACAAGTGAAAATTTCTTTAAAAACTAATAAATTTTTGCACAAAAAAACATTCAATCGATGATACCTCTGAAATGAAATATTCATCAGAACAAAATCAATTTCACATTATTTTTTCTGATGATCAATATCCACTCTGTGGAACACCTAACGAAGAACGTGTTGAAAACAAATCTCAATAAAAATCAACGCCTTGATGATGATGCATCAAATATGACATGTACTTGAATCAATCGTCATTTCCATCCATCACAACAAATGAACCTAACCTAGAAATACGTTTTGTGGTGGAGTCTTCATCAGATGACTGATTTCTAAGTATGATGCCATCCTTGTTATCGAAAGTATTACTCCTAATCAATCTAGGGGGGTCTGGTGTCGAATCTGACTGAATCCAAACCCTAGTATCTTTTTTGGGAGGTTGCTTTTTACTCTCTTCAATTTTTTTCCATAAACTAGAAATTTTACTAGTTACTTGCTTTTTAGCGCTGCTGCTGCCATTTGAATTCAGACTTGTATTACTGGTAGTCCTGCAAATAAAAAGAGTTATTTTTACACCGTACTCAATAAAAGCACTTGTGTTATAGTATTAAATACACAAATATTCCTCATTTTTATTGTTTTATTCATTATTAGTAACCTTGCTCCAAAATTCATATTGAGGTTAATGAAATTAAATTCTATATACTAATAGTAATGAAGTAAAATATATTTTTGGGAAAGAAAGTTTTTGGCTTTCTACTACTCTATCTCGATACAAAAAAGATGAGGGAATCTTCCAAAGAAAGAAAGGAAGTAATCAATTTGAAAATAAGTAACTCTATACATGGATGTGTAGATCATGCAAAGAAGTAACTTTCA
>WOGO01002111.1:0-16482 GCA_015342085.1 Leptinotarsa defecta | reverse complement strand
GAAAAGCACCAACACTGAAAACCTCAGCCGTGAAAGTCTGAACCATTTTGTCAAGTTCATACCTGTTCTACCTTCCAACAGATAGATATGAGTCTTGTTCAAAATAGTTTATGATAAAGCGGAATATCAAAAAATTGTGACTATCTATGGAAGTTATGTCAGATTAGTCAATACAAAAAAACAATAGTGAATAATGCCACGATTTGAATTATTCAGTCATCTATGCAAACGTAAATCATCGTATGCTTTCTTGATAGGCAGAATGTGTAACCTCTTGTGTGAAATGAATTTATTGAAAGAACTTCTCCCTCATCAGAACAAAAATACAATTTTCGACGTGCGGTCTGCTAACCAAGGTAGAATCATCACGAGATGACTAAGACTAGTCACCTACTGATGATGCTTCCTTGGTTAGCAAAAAGCGTGTTCAGAGACAGTATTTTTGTTCTGGTGAGGCAAGAGTGCTTCTAATATGTGTTGCATGATTTTCAATAATATATTAAAACATTACAGCCGAATAAAAAAATTATTTTTGTGTTGTAATACGTAATCAGCATTTTGATCAAGTCATTTTGGTCATTTAGTCTGAAGTGTTTCAAGATATCAAAAATTAATTGGTAACGGGCCAAATCACCATGGACGGATATAGCATTCAACAACACGTGCAAATAATAAAATTGTTTTATCAAACTGGGTGTTCTGTTCGGGCGACGTACCGCGCGCTTCACCCATTTTACGGTCGCCATAATCGTCCTACCGAGAGGACTATTTGCAATGTGGTGGATAGATTTGAACTCACTGGTTCAGTAAACGATCGAGCAACACCCTTATGTCTGTCCAAAACATCACCGCTGTCTGTGAGAGTGTTCAGAAGAATCCGAGGAAGTCGATTTCGCGTTGCTTACAAGAACTCGACCTTTCGCAGACCATAACTTAGCAAATTTTGCGACGTAACTTGGGCCAACTGGCCCAGGAACTGAAGGTAAACGACTATACACAACAACATGTTTTCGCTGAATGGGCTCTGGAGCAGTTGGCAACTGACCCTAATTTTCATCGAAAAATCATCTTCAGCGATGAGACCCATTCCTGGATGAATGGATACGTGAACAAAGTTGTCGAACTTAGGACGATACCACTCCACATGAGATCCAAGAGCGTCCAATTCATGCCGAAAAAGTCACTGTTTGGTGTGGATTTTGGGCTGGCGGCGTAATCGGTCCATATTTCTTTGAGAACGACGTTGACCAGGTCATCACTGTCAACGATGAGAATTATAGGTCGATGGCCTGAATCGTATGACCTGGACACCAACGACATGTGGTTTGAAAGACGGCGCTGCGTGCCATATTTAATATTCTTCACGAGCCATTTGAGAGCATGGTCATCCCACGTGGAGGTGGCCATACCACCGAGGCATAACGATGCATAACGATGTTATATTCCACACATAATGACATCAATAGGTCTTTCAAACGAATAAAAAAAATCGATGATATTTCACACACACACTTTTTATTTAAATTCAAAGATAGAAATCCCTCAATGAAAGACCCTTCCAAAGAAAGATTAGATCTTATTGTCTATTCATTTCAGGCAATATTTAATGAGATTCCTCATGTCGATGATTGGTGATAATGCGTCTTCTCGTCCTATGATATTGGTGTGATATTTGCCAGAAGACAGAACATGTACATTTCTTGGAAACATAAATTCAACTCTCTTATGACTATGACGCCTAGATCAGTAGGAAATGTCAACTTCAGGGACTGGTAAACTTGAGGGGATTGATATATACCATAATGCTTCCTACTTCGAGTATTTTTTTGATGAAGTAATTTCGATTAATTTTCAAGATGTAGATAATTTTCAGATAATATTGAGAGTGAAATCATCGTTTGTCTCGATATTATTATTATTCTAATGAGTATGTTCAGAGAAACGTATTTATGCCCACCAACGTAAGTGACATTGACCGTATTAACCATTTATTCTTGGGTTTTCTGCCGTTCATCTGTTTCTTACGTAATGTTACAAATTATTATAGGTGCTATGAAGTCATGTGTGTAATAATCCACTTATTGATTGTGATGCATACCTTTTTGAAGGTATTGAGAAATTGAGCGACCACTTCTATGAATTAAATGAAAGTTGTATGGCGTGAATTTTTCAGATAAATTTAGGAGTTCCATCGATTCAGTTATTCCATATATGAAGTAACTGCTAAATTCCTAGAGAGATGTCGTTTGAAGTGTTGAATCGATGCTTCAATGTATTGAATAATTGCTAAAACTTATGTATTGCGAGATTTCGACACTAGACGTGTTTACACAACTGCAATTAATGTTTTGCTATACAATTTCGTAGGTTAGTAATTTCATTATGGATGTCTATTAAGTATACTCCATTGAAAGCTAAAATATGATTGCCGTTTTGTCATCAATTTTCTCTACCTAATTTAATTGATAAAGCATTTGTTATCCTACTAGGTTGATGAAAATTAAATACCATATTTTTCCATATGGTCTGCTTTCAAAATACGTTCAGTAATATATTTTTCTGTACTATTTTGGTTCGAATGTCAGTGAATGGTTATATTCCCACCCAGATCATTGCGTTGAAAATTGTTCTTTTCTTATTTGTGTGTAAGATTTCTGTTAATTATCAGTTGGGTTACCAACCTTTTTGTGTTTTCATCAAGACGTGTTACTGCTTCTACTTTATTAGGGAACTGACAGCTCCCATCATGAATACACTCTTTGGAATATATTGCAAATCGATTGTTTCAATTATTTGATGAAGTTTTCAAAAGAGCTACTGAATTCAGGCGATCCAACGGAAACGAACTAGAACAGAACCCGTCTATTTTTAATACGCTTTTATTAGTTTCACCTGTATGTATGTATGTTTGTTTGTAACTCTCAAGCTCGGGGTCGGTATTTGACAGAATAATCGACATTATTGCTTGATCTATTCGCAGGCAGATGGCGTTGTACGTAACCACCTTGATATATTGACATTACTGTTTGATCTATTCGCGGACAGATGGCGTTGTATGTAACCTCCTTGATATAATTCAAACTAACTTTATTGTATTTCCTCATTTGGAAAAAGTATTTTTTTTATTAATACGCGCGCCTGTTGCCTTATTTGTAACCCTTCTTTGCGCGCCTGCTTCCTTGGGCTTGGTAGCTAATTTTCATGCTCCCTCTCCAGAATAAGGAAATATCAATGGTCATTTTTCTAAACAATATACGGCTAATTGATCCCAAAGTTTAGATAAAATAAATATAGTTTAAAAAGACTAACAAAAACACCATTTCATAGCACATGAAACTAAAAAATAAAAAATAAATATAGTTTAAAAAACTAAAAAGCACACTTTTAAAGAACATCGAACTAAAAATTTAAAAATGTATTTTTTTAAATAAGCTTAAAACAATAACAAACGAAAAATACTAGTATTATTGTGGCGCTATGTTCCATCGTCGCTAGTAATTGTTTTTCGGGAGACATTTTCCAAGTTTTACTGTGTAGAAACATTGGAAGAAGTATTTTACAAACTGTTCTTCGAAATAATAATTTTTCTTTGTACGTTTGTATTTCTTAACAAAACAATGTTCAGAGGTTTTTTGTTACGAATATTGTTCAAAAACAAAGTTTTATATTAGAATATAAAAATATACATAAGGAATTTCCGCTCGATTATAAAAGAATGAGAGAGTAATTGAATTTTAACAGGTCTTATTTTTGTTTTATACAATTTTGTTTCACAATGATGTGAATGAGCATAATTTGTCAATAAAGTATCTGAAACATTTTGTTCATTTATTTATAGTGGTTGAAGTTTGTTTCAAATTGTGCTGACTAATAACAAATGTTGCAAGTTGTTCATTTAGAAAGTGAAACTCAGGTGTTTAGATATTCGTTTTATTTTTTTTCAGATTGGATTGAGGTTATTTTCCCAGTTAAGTAACTTAAAATAGACGTGATCTCCAACCCTTTGTCTATATTCCATATTCTGAATATCTCCAAGGATAATAATAGCATCGTTAGCTGATTAATATAATTTGTGGAATGACTGACGGGAAGATATATTTAAAAGACTCGTTGAAATTATCCTTACCGTACAGGAAAAAATCGAATTAAACTAAGCAGAAATAAACGTTGAACTTACCCAAATAAGCACTGTTAAACATTTATTACTATAATTAGTTACCTTGATAGTCGTTCTAATATTTTCTTTGCTATTTTAATGATGATAATTGAACTGAAGAATTTTGTGGGCTGTTAATCATTCATCATGTGGATAATTTCCATCAAGTAAAAAAATAGCTTTTTTCTACTTATTCATGATTTGAATCAACAATTTGGGCCATTGACTCGATTTTTTGTTTGTCACTTATGGTTTGATGGAATTGAAAATTTAAAGATAATTTTTTTGTGGGGATAGTGATTGCAAATTTTCCGATACTAATTGATTCAAAAACGTTTGATGACAGTACTGTTAATTTTCAGAGACATTTTTAATTTCTAGATAATGATTCGTTTCACGTTATCATGAATTTCTATAAATTATTGGAAAATGTTATTACCTATAGTAAAAATGTTATAACAATTTATAACTTGCATTTCCATTTTTGCAGGATAGTAATGTAGTGTGAGTTTCTAAATTAATTATTTTGTTTCAATAGTTTCCTTCACTACAATAGGAATAATCTATAAATTGCTGAGTTTAATTTTCTGATAATTTTGTATACCAAGTATGTGAAAATGTTTTTATGTTCATTTTTATCGAAAACAGAGACATTTCTTTCTACCATATTCCATGAGCATAATAATTTTCAGTTGTCTAGTGGCATGTCTATGAATTTAACAATAAAGTGGTATCTTGAGCAAACTTTGCTTGACAAATATTTTTAATTTCCTCACCTGTTCAGGTGAGTTCAGGTTAATTTTGAAAACTTAACTTTACAAATTATTCAGTTTGAATTTTTGAATATTCTGCATCATCCTCAGCCACTATTAGATGAAAACAATATGGTTAGAAAACTCTGGAAATATGGTTAAAGCGGACTTATACAATACAAAAAGGTAATCAATTCTGAATATTCTGTATTCTAGTCAGTTTCATAAATATTCTGGGAGATGAATAATAAATACTTATGCACACGTTAGACTACTTTTCAGTACAGAATATAACCTCTGGTTATTTCTTCCCAATTCTAAAATAATGACAATTGAATGTTTATGAAACTACAACCAAGTTCCGCTTTTTCTGAAAAGTTTGACGTGTAAATTAAGAATCTGAAACAAAAAGATGACGCTCTCTTTCATTTGCAGAGTACCAACTCTCCAGAGTTTCGAAAATTGCAACTTTTCAGCTTCATATTCAGTTCAATAATCAATATTTTTCCTATGAAAAAACTTACGGAACTACTTTCTGGCGACGAATCTCCAGGTACATTAGATGTTTTTGAGGTTAACGTCATAGTTGGTATCACTAGTTACTACCATCATTTTAAAATCAAATCAAGGGTTTTTGTTCTCATTATCCAGATTTCCAAATTTTTTTTACCCTATATCAAGTGAAAAATGGAATTAGAAAATAAATTAACATTATACCACAAAATACATTAAGTGAGTATTCATTGCAGAATAATTATGTGTGATAAATTTTGTAGATGTAGACCAAGCTATATTACTGTGGTTTTCTCATCAAATATTCGTTTTTCTTTTCAAACGGAAACAAATATCTAATGCTTTTGTACAACTTTTAAGTTACGAAAAAAGAAATGCACCATATTTACTTATATGACTACTATGAAACAATAAAAAAACTTATGCAGTTATTGATTAGATGGGGAAAATTGTTTTGCCAGAAGAAGGAAGTATTAGAGTAGGGGCATTTTACAACAAATTTTTAAAGATATGAATGAGGATCTAAAAAAAATGATGAAATTTTATATAAATCTGTTCCTGTTTTTCCATTAACATCCATCCATTCCATATCGCCCCCTCACAAACGACAACTCCCAAAGGTCGAAACTTGTGTTACCCAAGGTTCAATGAGGTCCTACTTTTGAACGTGCTATTCCTAGCATGAGATGAGAATATTAAATCATTTACGCTATATTTTCCATTTCAATCAAAGTATGGGGTAATTTAATACACTATTTAGCAGTTTTAATAAGTTAATAAAACTACTGATGATTTTTGCTTTTTTGTTTAATACTTTCATTTTCCATTTTTTTATTAAATCTGTACGCCAAAGTATCATAATACAATTTACATTTTACATTGCAATGAGTACAACGTTTTGTTGCTGCGATCACTTGAACTGTAGGTATAGAGAATTGAATTCTCTCCCACTATGAATTAATTTGGGATTCCGTTCAAATTCATGTTAAAAATTTTTTGCGAATCTCATTTAAATTAAAGGAATTTCGAATAATATTACCAACTACTTTTATCCGAAAAATCACCAGTATACAGATAACCTGAAAACGGAGGTCCATTGTTCAATTACATTTTTTATTGGAAAAATATTGGCTATTGAACTGAAAGGTGTCAAAGAAGGTAAAATAAGATATGAAGGTGATGTGGTGAATGAATACTTGTGTTATTCTATAGTTTATATTGTGAAAAAAAACTGAAAAGTTGCAATGTTCGGAACTTCGGGTGGATGTACCTAACTCTGGAAATAAGCGAGAGTGCCAATTTTTTCTATCAGATTCGTAATCTACACGTCAAAATACTGCCAGTTTTTAAATCGGGGGTGCAGCTCATCTGAAACTTTACTGTGATTTGTTGCCCTAGAATATAAACATCGTGATTATGTCTCAGATACATAAATAACAATTTCATGAGAAAATAAAATAGGTACAAATTATGATTACGAATATGTTGGTTGAAATTCAAAGAGTTTCAATTATTTCAGGCATATATGTATTAATTGTTATTATTATTGTTCAGTTCAATGAACAAATATTATTTGGCACGTATTAGCTTTTCTTGATTGCTTATTTCTATTACCACTAGTCTGTAATTCTCGATTTCGAAGATTATTTATTATGTTAATGAATTTGGCAAACTACTGAATTATTTGGACAAACAATGTTCTACGTCATATCATATGAAGTAATACCTTCAATATATTTTTGTGGGGGCAGTATCTATCACATCTGAATATACAGGGTGTTTATTAAACATGCGGCAAAAAGGCAAAAAAATTAAGGGACTATTCCTTGGACTATTCCATCAATTCCATCAAAAATCATCACAGGACGAAATATCCTTAGAATAGTCTAAAGAATATTCCCTTAAATTTTTGCCGTGCGTTTAATAAATACCCTGTATTTTTTAATTAAGTTATTATAACGTATTTCAAACATTTTCCTTTGAAAGATTTTGAAATAGAAGAGAATTTTTAATATAAACCGAATGAATAAAATCGATGATTTTCAATATGAACAAGAAGAACTTCCATTGAAACAACATTGAGGTTGGAAATAATTAATTGCCTATCAGTATGAGTATTCAATCCATTATTTTTTGTCGATTATTCCAAAAATTCTGTGAATGTATCTCATTATCATTTTAATGAATTGACCATGAAGTTTTGTTTTGTCAAAAACGACAATTTGATAACTCAACCTCATCCTTTCTAGTATGCAAATGAGCCGATTCCTATTCAAACCTTCAGATTGTTAATAATAATTGGTTAGAGTTCAACAATAGAAATGCCAGAAATTTTTCTTGAAATATTATTCAAACTATAAATTTTACGAAACAGAATATTCATAAATATACCAATTTACTTTTCAGTATAATGACAAACTATTTTTAAAAGTGTGGAAAATTTAACAAATATTGAAGAAAACTAATTAGAGAACTACCTAATTTGATAAAAGATGGGAGAAACAGAAAGCAAATACTCATCCTACGAGTGCTAAACTATTTGTGAAAATCCCATTTCAGTGACACAATGATATTCAATATTTTTTCTGTCGTCAGAAAAACTATTTTTTCTTTAAAAATTTCAGTAAAAATCTTTTTCATTTTCGATTTAATGAATTATATTAAAAAAATCTCAAAAAAAACTGTTTTTTTTAAGAGAGCGAATCAATAAAATCAGGAAATTGCAACCAGAATGAAAATTATTCTACAATACGTTCATCGGAAATCAAAACTCCTCATTTTCTCACCTTATTCATAATTCATTTAAATTTTTTGTACCAAAATCATTATCGAAAATTTTAAAATAATATTTTTGTTTTTGATGTCGAAAGTAATCATAAAACCTAATGAATACATAATGAATAATTCTGATAAATACAGATTTCTTCAATAACTGTTTTTTGGAATATTCTATGGAATATTCATAATTGCTATGGAATTGGGGTTGGGTCCAATAAAATATTTTCCGCTAACCATTTGTCATTAATCCGTAAATCGCAAAGCTGAAAAGTTGAAACTCATGTAACGCTCATTCATTTGATTCCTTCAATTTTCAAAATTAGATTCACCTCCAGTTTCCGTTGTCATTCAGGACTTCTGAAAGTCAGCAATGAGATAAAAATATATATTTAAACTTTTATAATTATATGGATAGCATATATCATGAGCTATATACTGTTTATCAAGAGATCAACATGTATTTCCATAACATTTTTTTTATTTATGGATATATGTTAAACCATACTTGCAACCGGCATGTTTTATGTAAAATATAATGAACTTTTATTCATTCATGTGTGGTCAGAGGTTTTTGCGTAAGTACATATGACTGGATAAAATTTTACAATTTGTTATAAATGTGGGTGGCGTCGGTCCCCTTAGGTATCATAAAAAACTCCAATCCTTTAGTACGCCTCTTCAACATGGTCTCAAATTGGATTCCGTTGAGTTTTGAATTGAACACTGTCAAATTGATGATAATTATCAGTGACATCATAATCATATTGTGACATCGATCAGTATCAATAAAAGATATCGTAACATCCTTTATGACTCGAATTAGTGAAATATTTTGCAATATGGATAAAGTTGAGATGTTAAATATTTTTCGTACATTTCTATAATCAATTCCATGTACTATAAATGTTCAAACACTGATAATATTTTGTAGAAATTATACTTGTGATACCAGATGAAATCGGGAAATTATTAGAGAAACAGGCTGTTTGATCAACTTGACATCTAACCAAATGCCTAAGTTGAATAGCACTAGAATAGAAACAGAAAATTTAGTAGGAGGAGGTTAGCCAAAGCATATGCATCTAATTACCAACTTCAAGCACTGAACTCAGCATGGTTGAATAATACATATATAGTATCATCATATTTTCCTGACAATTCGAGAGTCCATACAGCTTGGATAATTGTGTGGACTTTAGATAATGTTAAAGTGCATTGAAAACTGAATCTGCTACATAAATTGACCGCTCCATTTTAACATTGTCGCATTCGCCAAAAACAATCTATTCATAATAAGTGTGATGAATTATATTTGGGAATGGTAGTCTGGACAATCTGTTTAAAAAACAGAGCTCTGTAAAAAAGAGATAGCTTCATAGTAGAACAACCCTATCACTTTCAAATGGAATCAGAATCAGTGCTTGGGGCTGAGAACGTAGCTATGAGTTTAAATCGTACTTCAATGCCCTAACATCAAGTAACAATGACCATGGATGACATTTGTGGAGAAAAAAATCATGGTGATACTACAAAATTAAGGATATGCAGAGGACTTTCCAGTAGTTATATGTTTCTTGCTTATGTTATATAGCTAGAGGCGTAGGATGGGAAGGAACAATAAAGAGAATGAAAGTACTTGCTTCTTTCAATACCACGTAGTAACGGCCAGAATGAAAGTAATTTTCAACAGACAATCTGTTCACCTCCAGCCTACCCCCGAAAATCTTTCTGAAATTTGTGCAAAATTCGGTAGGTGTTATTTTGCTTAAAAATGCATCCAGGCACTGGTTACCCATAAAATATCAATAGAGTCCGAGTAAATTTTGATTGTCAGACACGAAATAGGCATCTTGACCTTGTTCGCATATCTACAGTAAAAATACAATATTTGTACTATAACTCAAGTTTCCCTTCAAAAATTGTGCCTATAATTCAATGATATTTTCAAGCATTTCAAAGGTATGCATTTCTCCGGTATACTCCGATTTTGAAATAAAACATACGAGAAATCTCTTGAATAGTGTAGGTCAATGATGATTGCAAAAAACTTGGATTGCAATTGGACATTAAGAAAAGGTGCGAATTAATTTTGTAATACCTCTCATAACCAATCTATTACTCAGTTTGTACACCAACTACAAATTGTTGGCAATTAGAGATAATGTCTAGGAAACATATTGTTGAACATCGTTTAAATTTTGCAAGATACATTAGAAAATATAAATAAATTGGATGCTTCAAGTGTTTAACTGAGTATCACGTCAATGAGAAGCAAGAGAAAAATACCTGTTGACCTTTCAAGAATGATAATCAGCAAAGCTCCAAGAATTTTCTTAATCAAGATTACGTTTTTAACAAATTATAAATGAATGTATAGTCAATATAAGAAGCAGGCATTACTTAGATTGTGTCAATGATCGGAAAAGGTAGATAAAAGATGAGGCACGATGTTTACGCAATTCTGTATTCATTTCAGTGAAACAAAAATATCATTGATTGACTGATAGTTGCGTTAAGAGATAAGTTACTGTGGTATCCCGTAGATGTCGTTTCTGTAATGGGAGATGTCATCGACGTTACTCAGGCTTGCCTATAAGGACATTGAGTGCAGCAGCGCATTTGTGGTTGAGCCTAGCACCACTGATGACAAATGCGTTTTGTTTTGGGCTCTGGTCAGCGGTCGGTGTAGAAGCTTGGCTTCGCAACTGATCACCTTGAAGAGCCTTATTTATCTTTGATATTTGAGGATTGAGTTATCTGTCGATACTAGGTGGTGTCTTCGTAAGGGGAGATGGGGTATAGAAATTCTTTCATTTATTAACTCTTGAAAGATTAGTCAGGGGTGTTACACAGATATACCTCTGAAATACATATTTTGTTGGAATTCGGTTAATATTCACGAACTTCAAATTTTTTTATGAATGGGGAAATGGCGACACACGCGACAACAAAATACGTATGGTAGTTATGAAACCTACTTCAAAAACGAATATGAATAATTGTTAACAATTTTATAAACAATATTTTTATTTCCTACATCTTCTATCTTAAAAAGTGTGGAACAATATTTATTTGGATAAAAAATGAGTTTTTTCTAACCTTTTTCGTCTGCTTATAGGTGGATGAAGAATAAATAAATGGCAAGAAACTTGAATATGTCATTTAATTGTTCTAACTAAACTCATTACGTACGAAATTGATTTAGGATGAATCTCGTTTGGTCGTATGAGACTAGACTTTTTCTACCATAAGCTACGAACTACAAATCAAAGATGAAAGTTTCATTCACAAAACTTTTGAATAACTGTACTAAAAAATTTCATGATGTAAGTAAATTGGTATATAATGTAGGCAAATTGAAAATATGACGTGTTTTTAAAACAAATTCTGTGAATACCAAATTGTACCTGAATGTTTTGAGTCAAGAATTACTGTTTACGAGTTCAACAATCGCTTGAAATTTCTAACTACTATGATCTCGGTGTTGAATGGGTTGTGCATTTCCCATAGCATCACCATAAGGAAGTTATTCGTGAAATTGCATGTTATTACAAGGAACTTGGCAATGGATTTTGTTATTTAATTGATAGTTGTAAGCAATTAAAGTCATAATTGCTAACTACTAAATATATTAATTATTTATGGGCGTTAAGTTTATGTCCGAATCAATATTTTCAATCGGAAACTCTTTTGAAGATTATGTGAAAAATTAAAGAGCGTAAATATAAGAGAAGTAAAGGTTATAGAATAAATAATTTTCTAACTAGAGATCTGTTTATACCGCAATTTAATCAAGCATCAAGGTTTCAGTGTATTTGTGAATTATCTGACCCGTTACTCGATGAAAATTAATAACACAATCGTGATAATAATTATAGAATTTTCACGATACATTTTTAATGCGTTTTGTTACACGGCGGCTTCATCAGTTACTGACATATTGAACTATTCAACAATATATATAATAACAAAAACTTATTAGATAATTGATTGAATCCGGTAACATAGATGAATTTTAAATAAACAATAAGGTACAATACACTATTACTTCTAGGAAACAGGTAGACAATTCGCATTCTATGTCGAAACGTGATTTGATGAATTAATAATTCTGGCAAAACAGGTACATTTGGAAAACACAAATTAAGAAAATAATATTTATAGGAAAGCAGTTAGTATATTAATATGTTAATTAATGATATTTCATGAGAACAAGTTCAATAATGGTAAATGAATAACTTCGTTTGTGGTCGTTCAAAAGAAAATTTAATTTTTGTCCTTTATTTTCTGTTTGTAATTTATTGTAGTCCATGTTGAAATCGTGGTTATTCTCTAGAAGGTGGCAAGAATAGGTGGAATTAGTTTTCTTCAGCTCAAAACTTTTTTTATGTTCGGCGATTTTCGTTTTCAAATTCCTTCTACATTTTACTTTGTAGAACCCCCGATCCGTTATCTTCGATTCTTTCGATTTGTTCTTTATATATCTATCGAAGGAGTTACCAATCTTATGCTACTAGCAAGCCGCTCTGGCTCCGCACGGGTGCAATGCTGTGAATAATACAGTGCGACTGTATTACGGTACTAAGGGTTGGGACGTCACTACTGAAATACTAGATGACTTTAAAGTAGCTAGATCTTGAGATTTTTTTGACAAACAATTTTTTTATCTTACATAAAAACATTTTTTTTATAAAAAGATCCTATGTTAATTCTAATATCTCCAAGAATATGTGTACAAAATTTCATGATGATCGATTGAAACCGTAACAAACTTACATTCGCATTTATAATATTAGTAGGAATAGGGATGTTGATGTTATCTTTTATTAGTAATCTTTTTATTTTATCCGATGATTTTTCTGTATATGTAACTGTTTTGTACGTTTTAGTGACATTTTTTGTGAGGTATACTTGAATTAATGGCCTGTTTGGTGAGTTTTTTTATCGAAGATGTAATGAATTATGTCTGGGTTGAAGTTGTTGTTTACTGCAATTTGTTTTATCAAATTTAATTACTTATTGAAATTCTGTGAGGATATCGGGATGCTAGTGAATCTGTGGATCATGCTAAAGTATGTTGATTAGGGTGATAAGAATAGTTATTGATAGTTGTGTCAGTATGGGTTGGTTGGCGGTAAATTGCAAAATCATGTTTGTTGTTGATTTTTGTAATTGTGGGGTTTTAGGAAATAACGATTTCAATCAATAAACGCAAATACTCAGATTTTTTTCAAATGATCAACAGAAAGTTATTATTTCACCACTATTATTATAAAATTTAATTGATTATCTTATTTACATGTTGACTGTTTTCTCAGAAATAGTATTGTATCAATTTGTGCTTTCTAAATCCACCTGTTTTTCCATATATAATGATTTACCCAAATGAGTTTTGACATAATATTGTGCCTGCTTTCTAGAGTTTGAAGTACTTGTGACTGATGAAACTACCGAGTAGCGGCATGGAAAGTTTCAATACTTTTATTGACGTTCTTTTGGTATTTTCATCTTTTAAAATTTCAAAAATACGAAAATTGTAATAGAGAACTCCATACACATGTAGAAAGGGCAAACTTTTCAGTTCATTCTGATAAGTTACTGGGTGAATTCGAAGCATCTTTCCCAAAAAAAAACTATTTGTCAGTATTTAATAAAAGAGTTATGTCTTCAGAATTGGACAAAATTTATTTTTTTTTATTTCTCAATATCCTCTACAGTATAGTTCTGAAGTTTTTTCCCAACACCAAATCGTTATTTTTAACACCTCGACACGTGTTTCGATCACCAAGTGATCATCTACAAAGAGGAAGATTAAAACTAGAAACTGATGCGAGCTAACCCTATTTATGCTATAAACGTAACCCATACAGGTAAAACATCCTGACGTACCAACCATACAGGTATACCAACCTACATTAATTTTACAATTTTGCCTTACATTCAATTTCGTAAATTCCAGACTTTGCCGAATTCTCGACTTTGTCTTTTGGACTTCCCGAAAGGCTCTGTAGTGTATGACTTGTTTTAAAAACCACCTTCATACGTAGTTCCTTGAAAATCTTTCCAAAGTTCCTCGTATATTGGTGGTATGGAACTGAGATGTATTTATCTTGGTTATATAGGGTTATATTATATAGGGTTAGCTCGCATCAGTTTCTAGTTTTAATCTTCATCTCTGAAGATGATCATTTGGTGATCGAAACACGTGTCGAGGTGTTAAAAATAACGATTTGGTATTGGACAAAA
The DNA here is from genome assembly GCA_015342085.1 of Leptinotarsa defecta. Lineage (NCBI taxonomy): Eukaryota > Metazoa > Arthropoda > Insecta > Coleoptera > Chrysomelidae > Leptinotarsa > Leptinotarsa defecta. Next base: position 2,037 of record WOGO01002111.1, on the reverse strand, counting down.
ACTCCAGTAATATTTAAAAACAGTCAAATGATAGAATATTGATTATGTGGTTTCGGGAAGAAACGTCGAGAAACACATATGTTGTGATATGTCAACGAATTTGTAATTATAATGACTACGAAAGTGAATAAAAAAATAAACAGGTTCGTATTTAAAAAAAATATATTGAAAATGGAATTCAATGAACGATACATTGCATTGCAAGATGAGTTCACCCAGATCATGAAGCACATCAAATAAAGCAGAAAGTTTCTTTGTCATTTTATGATATTATTGAAAATGGAGGCGGTAGAGCAAAAAAAAATAAAAACTGTCATTTTCATTTTTTTGTAAATATCTCAGAAACCGTTGATGATTTTATAGATCTGAAAATACCAGTGTGTGGCATGCCTGAATAGACAAATTTTGTTCCATTCAACCGTCCTTGTAGGATCTACCGTTCCCGAGATAGCAATAGTGGTATCAGCTAAAAAATACGGTCTGTATAATTGAAGATTTAGCCAAACGAGGTTTTCTGAGCGTGCTTCCATTAAACAAAGAAAAATACATTTCCTTCAGTCTCAGTGATTGTGAAAATAAAATAAAATTTAGGTTTATAGACTCAGATTTATGGGTGAAAGTCTTGATGAACTCGTTTCCACTTCAGGTATGAATAATATTCAAAATGTAAAATCTGAATTTAAAGATTTAGATGATGAAACATTCAAACTGTTGACTAGGAAAGGGGTACTTCCATATGATTATTTGGAAAATGTCTGAAAATTGTATGATCCCCAACTCCCGCCCATTCAAAAAATTCTACAATAAATTGAATGATGTAGAGTTTTGTTGAGAAGACTACCTTAATTCACGAAATGCATGGAAATAATTCAAAATGAGAAGTCTAACAGAGTATAGTGATTTGTATATAAAAACTAATATTTTACTACTTGCAGATGTGATGGAAAATTTTACGGATACTGCTTTGAAAACTAATGGTTTAGAACCTGCATGGTATTATACAATGCCCGGATATACGTGGAACGCTATGTAATACACAAAATGTAAATTACAAATTTCAAAAGATATCGATATGATTATGTTTATAGAGGTGGCATTTCGGTTTGTAGTAATAGATTATCAGAGGCCAACAATGAATTGATGCCAAACTCATAACAAACTATGATTCCTCAAAACGTACTTGAACTTTATTATATCTTGATATTAACAACATATATGGTTGGGTAATGTCCCAGGCATTACCTTTTAGAAGTTTCAAATGGTCCGATACAAATATTGGGAGATCAGTCAGTTCCACCCAATTGAAAATTACCAAAGTTGATAATTGATTTATATCATATAAAAGAGTTTATAGAAATTTGAAAAAAGCATTGGCAAACGGTTTAATTTCAACTAAGATACATAAGGTATTGAAATTTAATGGCTGCGACCATATATTGAACTAAATACTCGTTTGAGGACTCTGGCTGCAAGCAAGTTTGGAGAAAATCAATATAAATCAGCTAATAACGCCTTATTTGGAAAAACAAAGGAAAATATAAGGCTACATAGAGTTGTTAAATTGGTTAATTTTTATGAAAGTCGTTATGGAGCCAAACATTTGATTGCTAGTCTGCGTTTCCTAAGTAGAACAATTGTTGATGAAGATTTCATAATAATTGAGGAAAGCCGAATTGATTTTTATCATATCCCTTTATATTGGTATGGTAATGTTGGACATTTCTAAACTTTGTATGTATGATTTCCATTATGATTTCATGTTGCCCACAGTTGGATTAGGTAGTTGCAAATTAATGTACACTAACACGGATAGTTTCATTAATGAATTGAATTGTAATGGTGTTCATAAAGGTATAATAAAAAAAAATATTGAAAAATTCAATACCTACGATTATGAGAAAAATAACGAGAAAAATATTCTATTGGCGAATAAAAAAGTACCTGGTTTAATGAAAAATGAGATAAATGGTAAAATCATCACACTTTTTTCTGGTCTTCGTTCAAAGATGTACGCTTTCAAAACTCTCGTTACCTAAC
>WOGO01002110.1:0-16485 GCA_015342085.1 Leptinotarsa defecta | reverse complement strand
ATATATATGAAAATATAAACAATTTCCAACAGACAAATACACTCACCGTCTTCCTTCTATTACGAACTGAATAACACTCTACCAATTGCTGACTGCTGCAGATATATTCGTCTACTGATTTCATAGTGTGCCAGGCATTTCTATTATGTTAAACAGCGCGAGTCACCCCCGCCATGAAACTGTGAAGGGTTCACATTGCTAGTTGCTACCCACTAGAGATGCCTGACGTCACAGCCAAGCCCACCTCACAACTGGATGCGTTAACAGATGTCGATAAGGCCAGACAGTGGTCGTTGCGCTCTCGTAGAGGGCAGACGAAAGGGCACCGAGAGAGGTGAGGGCACACCGATGAATAAGCATTAATCAACCACACGTGGTGGAGTAAACATCTCGCTTTCTTACCGTTGAACGGTTGCTGCTGTGACGTCACACACCTACTAACTGGGTGGGCTCACACCGATGGAATATTCATTACTTGAAGGATCTTCGAAGTATGCAGACGTAAGTTAGTACATAGACAAGTACATGATGAAACCCTGTACCGTGCATTCTCACACCCACACACACACACACACACACACACCAATCAAATGTAATTTCACTATGTCACACACACATCTGAACAATCCATGCACCAGACACTTCAAGGTCGCATCGCCTTGATGTTACTAAACAACAAAAAAAAGCAATTAATAGGTCATAGTGCTGGGGGAACGCCCAGAACCGGCTGTAATCTGCTACTTCCGTCCGTGATACATTCTTTCCTTTTAATATTTCTTATTTTTATTATTATTTTACACGTGACCAGTTTGATTTTTTGCTTCAGAGTATGGATAAAATTGTTTGTCTTAATATTTATGTCGTTTTGAAAGTATATGTTATTTCAAGTTTAATTTTTTAATTCGTCTCGTAATTTTTTTGGCGATGTACAGTTCATACGTTTCTTTGCGAATTCTCTGTTACTTTTCTCTTTCAGTTAGACATTTAATCTGCTTACGGAAAAGTGATCACTGATGCATGACTTGATAACGAATGGCCCGAACCAATCATGTGGAGGGTCAGTCTTCACAAATATGTGATCCAGACAAGATGCTTTGCCTACGATTCTAGTGTGAGTGTAGTGTAGCGTAAGTGTAAGTTTATTACTCGCTTAAATCAAGATGTCAATGTTTATATTTCTTATCATTATTTTAAAATCAGATTTGAAATTTTCTCTTGTTTCCAGGTACTCGGCGAGACTATATGTTTGAAATTAAGTGGACACGTAGAAGGTGACCTATATATGCCTGTTATGACAATATTATAATCACTATATTTTAATATCAGTTCGATAACAATCATTTTTCCGTAATCGAGCACTTCATAGGAATACTCGAAATGATTTTTTATGTATATCAGTACTCCATCATTTTGATTCACTAAGTCATTGTGGTATATTAAGTCATACCTGGTATATTATTTTGGTATATGGTATATTATGTCATGCTGAATTCTTGTTGTAGGTGGATTTGGGAATTGTTGAGTTGATAGTTTTCGTTGTAGGTATTGCAGGGTATTGTATATTCTTTCGTCTCATGTAAATAATCTCTCGAGAAGGAAATAAAAAAAGACTCGTTTCGTAATGGTAGCAATAAGTATATTTCATAGAATTCATATTGTATTTTCTCCATTCAATTATCTCGTTATTTCATTGAAGAAGTCAATATCTGTTGAAGCAGCATGAAGCGTTGAATATGTCTTATGTCACTTTTCAGTTCACCCCCACTTCATCTCCACTCATCGCCCCCAAAAGTATAAAAGTAGGAAGTATCCGATGAAATATTCAGTTGATCAGCTATCTTCAACATGGGAGCAGATTCTACCACCCTGCCCCACGTATTTTTGGAGCCACGGTCACCTAACAATACGGCAGTCGGAGAAGATGGGGTACATTCCACTATCGAGCCTAACTGTTACGACCAGCCCGAAGGATTGTATGATTATAGACTACAGGTGCTGCACGTTACCGGCACCGATGAGGCGGACCTCTCCGATGACGAGTATCCGGATCCCAATGGGAAATTAAAATAATTCGCGGACAAAATCGCGGATTCGCGTATAATTCACCAAATTATCTACGGTTCCGCGACCGTTACCACGAATTCACAAATCCACTGAATAATTTCAACGGCGGCCATGAATTAATTCAATTTGCGGGTCGAAAAATTATTGAAGCGGAGCGGAGCGAAACTGAACACGTCTGTTTTTTTATCTTTATTCCGCCAATTATGATTCATTTAATAGATCAAGTCGTGATTCATTCCATCACGGTCGCGGGTCCGCGGTTGATATCTCACCAACATTTAGTGAACTTTCATCTATTCCATGGATTATCGTGACGGTCGCGGATCCGCGGTTTCATCTACGGATTATTCGCGGGTTCGCGACATTGGCTACGAATCCGTGGATCAATTCATTCATTCCGCCATGGTCGCTGACCCGCGGTTGCACCTGCATAATTATTTCAATGTCAGCCGCGAAATTTGCTACGCAGATCATGATATTTGAGGTAAGATGTAGTTAATATTTATTCTAAATTGCTGATATTCATACAACTTTTTTCCTATTTTCCGTGTAAAATCGAAAATAAGCCTGATAATACGATAATGAGATTCCACCACAACTTTTGTCGAAAAATAATGGTTCTCCAAAAAAATTTATAGAGACCAAAATTGTGGAAAATTCAATTTTATACAACTCATTTTTTCGTGTAAAATTGAAAATAAGCCTAATAAATATGATAAACCGCTTTCATATGCTACTACTACGTGGAAATTTTCCAATTTTCATTCATATGAAAGACGACATCCTGAGAAAAAAGTCTCATGTTGCGAGAAGATATTCCCAGGTGTACTAGTACTTCTACTACTACTACTACTACTGTTTGTATGAATAATGTAGCCCTGAAAAGGACTGTTTTTTTCTTGACCAGAAGGTCCAAGGTCAGTGTGTTACAGGTTTGACACTATTGCATATTATGCATGTTGACACTCTTGTGAAATTTTTGAGTGGTCTTTCACATACCTCACACCAATACTAACCCAGTTGCATCATAGATACCGTATTATGGGTGTTAACGTGTTGATTCCAGCCTCTGTTATTATTTTCAAGCGAGTAGAATTGGAAACAGCACCAACATAACTTCTGGATCCTGATGGATCCTTCTGGACAGATGCGCGTACGTGCGCATCTGTCACACAATACAGATCTTGTCGATCTTCCAATGTGTCGGTGATGTTGAGCCATTGGACACCAATCATTAAGGCACCATCATCTTTGAATGAATCAGCCACAATATCTTCATCACTCAGCTCACCCCCATCATCTGCGATATCTCCTTCCACAATCTCCTCATACTTCAAGATATCAGCATCTTCGTCGGCTTCAATGTCTACCCCATCTCCATTAACCTCAACTTCCTCTTCCGAAATTTCCTCCATGTTGGGGGCCATTTCACCCCCATTCAATGACTAATCATCTGTCCAATTATTCTCATCATCGAGTGAAATTCTTGTACCGGATTATGTACCGAGTATATATCACGGAATCCAGTGCCACTACCCAAGCGAACAATGAGCTCAACTCATGAACAGGGAAACTATCTCAAGTGCTTCAAGTGTCCCGAGAGAATTGAGTGTGCCATTGTAGACATTTGTAGAAATATTTGTAGAACTTGTGCTATAGAATCATTGCCACTTCAACAACGTTGCTTGCAATGTGATAAATACACTACGGACTGTTGGAATCATATATGTGCTATTTGTAGGAGTGACTGGCAGTTATGCAAGAAAGTTGGTCAACCCAATCGAAAAGTCCACTTCATTAATTGTTGGTGTCTAACACATGAGGAGCAAATCGAAAGGCGCCAAATTCTAAGTCACCGTATTACAACTCAAACAGAACTTTATAATAAATAAATTGATTGAATATGATTATATTTGTATCATTTTTTTTCAAATATAAAAGCTATCAATTGAAAGAATTTTGAATCATATAATCGAATACAATCAAACACAGATTAATTGATACAACTTTTATTTTGGAAAACATACAAGCTTAATACTAATGTACTCTTCAAAGCTCTATCACTATTTACTATACAGATAATTGATATTATTTTCATACAAATATTAAACCATATCTGATACATCAATCCATGAATTATCCTCACTTGGAAGACCTAACCACTTTATATAAAGTTTTTTTTCTTCTCAATACTTTCTCCACTAGATATACGTCAGGATTTGCAGTTTTCAATAATTTCTCCTCATAAAAACAGCCTCTTATGGGTTGACCATCCATATCTTCAAGAATATATGTTCTGTTTATTTTAACAATTTTAAAGAGTTCTGTCGTATAGTTGGCTGTGAACACCTTTTCAAATATACTTTTATACTTGCTCATACGTACAATAACGTTCAATTGGAATTTGGGTGAACTTTGTTTCCTCTGGATTCCTTTCATGACTTTGAATTTTAATTTTGTAGTTGGCTTAATATTTATGGATTCTATACCAGTTGTACTATGCACCTTGTTGTTATGATTCCCCCTAATTGAAAATTCTTTGTAGAGCCATGTTTTGATTCTTCGAATTACTCTTTCTGCTATGACTGCTTTTTTGTTCTAAATGTTGAATAATGATCGATTTTACCACAAGGATAAATCGATGCCCTTTGTTACTTCTTGCCAAATGGTTGCATTTCAGGTAAATCTATTTGCCATAGCACAGCAAACCTTTTAATGATTATTATTCTCCTGTGGAAATTACGTCTTACAGGTCTACGTAACTCGTTGACGACTTATCGCTCAATATCACTTATTTCATTATCCATTCTTTGCTTTGAATGCAAATGTTGAAAAATTGCTTATGTAACTTCACTGAATAATGAGGCGAGAGTGATTTTTATTTGTGAATATTTCAATATATTATCATTGTTGTTTCCAAAATGGCCAGCTGCCTTTGCAGATGCTAATAGTCATGAACGAGCAACCAACTCTTTTGGTGAGTTTCAGTAGACATAATTCACTGGTTTGGAATAATATTTTTTCGTTTAGATTGACAGTTCCACCAATTTTAGTTCTATCCCTCATTGGATAATGAGTTGAGTCTAGTATTGGTTTGATAACCTAACGAAATTTTTTGGAACTCGTGCTCTTGACACCATTTTCTAATTGGTGTTGGTTGTATTCGTTACTTCCAATATCTTTGAATATGTTTGGCGACTCTATTTCATCGTCAATATTTTGCGGATTCTTCAAGAATATTATATCATATAATTCTGAACTACCCGGAAACTCATATTTTTTCGACTTATTAGTATTCCAAAATACTAAGTTTCCATCATTGAACTGATCCTGAAGATTTCCCATTTTTGGTTTTTGTGTGATTGGTTCCATTCGTACTCCAAATATTGCATCATATGTCACATTTTTACTTTTGATATTTCTCGGATGTTTTTTCAATACATCTTCAAGACTTTCATCCAAATTGGATGGAGAGTTGACATCTGAGGAACTCATGCGAGACGATGATGGCGGTGTTTCAAATAGGCTCGTTGCAATTTCATTTCTTATTGTGTCTGTTTACAGGACCAAAACAGTATGAGACAGCAATTGTCAATTTAGATGGAATAAATGGACCTGGAACACATTGGGTGGCATACAAAAAATGTGGAAAAGAAGTCATATATTTCGATAGTTTCAATATTATATAATGGGAATTGAATGAATAAAATATGAAAATGATAGTAATGTGTTTTCATTTAATTTTTTGGTACATATAAACAATCGAAAATTATTTCTTCCTCATATTCATCATTTTCTCGACCGTATTCAATTTTCTCATAATTTTCGTCTTTCAATTGGAACTTTTGAATGAACCATTCTGGTAGATATGGTTGAAGACGGTATAGGAATCTCCTTAGGTGCAATTCAATCATTGCCTCACAAAGATGATTCAGAAATTTGTCACAAACTTCCACACCACCATTGTAGTTCTCAACATCACAAAGACACAATTCGATCCTTTCTTCATCATAGCACACACTTAGGTCATAATTGGTTGCATGCTGAGCATTCTCACTCAATGCCTTCAATTCGGAAGACAGTTTTTGGATAGATGGATAGATCCAGTGTTCAATAGCATATTGCATCCATATCTTTGAATGATTGAACTGAAAACAAATAAAACATTAGATTAACCATGAAGTCTTCATCGTCATTAATAATATTCATGACTTTATCGTCTTTCGATTTATAAAGTGGGTGTGTTCAACAATGTATGAAAATGTTCATGTGTTTCCTTTCAATTGACATCCATAATATTATATAAATGAAACACTGATAACATAATACAAATAATTACTACTAATGCTATTTAATGCAATTTAATTCGACAAGAGATCTTGTTTTCATACCAGCAAAACTTTTTGGACTCTGAATCAAATATACTAGTGTATATTTACCACTAGATGAATTGATGCAAGTTATATCATCATCACCAAATTGCATTGATATTCGTTTGGGTAGCCATGTTTTGAATAATTTATTATGCATTATTTACCAAACCGAGTGGAAGAAGGTGTCACATTCCTTATTACATATGCTTCATTTATTGGCAATTATGATATGACCCTCTGTTCTAACACTTCCACCTCTTGTATAATCACACTATTGATTTTTTGCAAGTCTACTTTTGAAACGGACATGATTATTAATTGAATGGAAAATATAAACAGTTCTCAACAGAAAAACACACTTACAAAATTTCTAACTGCTGCAGATATGGCAATGAATAACTCACTCACTCACTAACTGATGCAGATATCTTCTTTTAATGATTCCATATGAAAGTAATTATTTCTTACATAGTAGATAGCGCGCCACCTCCCACCACAATCTATGAAATTCCGCGCACATCGCTAGCGGGTTATGAACAATCCCCACCATTACAAATCGATGAGCGTCAGAGTCGACCCTCCCACCAACAATCCCAACTCGATGCGCCTACAGAAGGCTATAAGAGCATGCTAGTAGTCGTTGGAACTGTACGGAGAGCAGACGCCTAGTCTCTGTCTCGAGACTTCCACTAGAGCCGACGTGGAGTGCAGATGTGAGGTGCTCGTGTTGGTGAATAGTGGGATGGTTGGTGTGCGTGGATATGCTATGCAAACCAGTTCGTAAGTCATAGTGGTGAGGGGGGGGACACATGATCTTACAGAAAGCAGTGTGGGTATTCATTCGCGACTGGATCTTCGTGGAGTGCAGATGTGTGGTGTAGTGCTCGTGTTGGTGAAAAGTGGCTGGTACTCTCCGCAAACTAGTTTGTACAGAGTACATATGAAGAGTTATGCGTTCTATTCTTCAATGAAGGATATCTTTAACGTGCAAATTCCAATGTGTACTTTGTACAAGAAAGTTTGCATTCAGTACACATGAAGGATAATCTGACCCAAGGTCAAACTATTATGATGCCTCCCTAACCCCTTCTCTCTCCCCTCCACCCCCTTTCCCTACTCCCCCTTCCTCACCCCTAATATCTTGGAAATTTTTTTCGTCACATATCGTTCAAGGTCACCCACCACTTGTCATTAATGACGTCATAGTGGTGGGGGGACGCTTAGAACCAGCTCAAAACACATACTTGGTACAATATCAATTTGAATTTCATGGTGTGACAGGCACCTGAGATGCCCATGAAATACGACAAGTTATGTATTTATTCGATCTTATCCGTTCAAATAACTTCAATATCACCGCATTATATGTGACTATTATTTCAAATATTCAAATGGATAGGGTAAGCTATTCTCTAAAGATATAGATATTTCGTAGTGACTTTTTTGTGAGCCTATAAAAGATGACCTTAGGCAGTGTTTTCGAAGAAAACTTTCAAGGTAGCGCTACCGCCTCGACTTCGTATGCATTAAACCTCATATTTCAGAAAATTCGTTTCATGAAACTTTCTCTTGGATACTTCGTCTATTAGTAAAAACGATATGGAAATCAGATCGATAGTTTTTGAGTTCATTGCTTACAGACTAATAAACAAACATTATTCAATTGAAGCCTATTATCCTTGACATATGCATAGGAAAGAACATGGTATAAGAGGGTACAATAAAACTTAATATACGAGGTTAATTCTCCATTTATCATCAAACAGTTTGAATTAGATTCTCTCTGACCTTTGAATTTCGCAATTGAGTAATTCAACGACTGTTGATACCAGAACAAAGTGATCGATCTCAACTTATCGGTACAAGAGACGGGTTATCTTTTTGGTTCTATTTTCAGATTCAAAACAAAAATATAAGTGTATTATAAAGCTTTTGGAGACTTTGATTTGTTTGAAGGTAGTGTTGGTTCAACAAATCGGTGTTTGTAGTGTAATGAGTTGAATGTATAAAGGTAACAATATTATATTTATGTAATCAATATTGAGAGAGTCATGGTTGTTATGGAATAACTTTCGCTTATAAGAAAAGAACAATTCACTTCGTGAACCAAATCCAAATACTTGAAAATGATAGAAATTTCAAATGTATCACGTATATGTAAAATCCAGAGATATTTTTCAACTGATTTTGGCTTGTGTATCGTACGAGTAAAATATTTTATAAAGATCATTATCATTATTTATGCTTTGCGGTAAAATATTCACTATCTATTTCCAGCCTTGAGAAAGTCGTCAGTAAATTGATGTCAAAAGGTGGTTATTTAAACAAATCTGAATATTTATTCTAATGTCCAATCCACTACCTGATATTTATAGTTCGGGGTTATTAGGAAACTGATTTTTTTAATAGCATCAATGAACTTTTTATAATATTTGGAAACTGGTATTCTAAAAATCATCTCGTCAAAAGAATAATTCAAAAGGAGAACTTGTAGGGAGAAATGAAAGAAGAGTTCAATGTAGGTATTGTTATATTGGGAAAGAGTTTTAAATTCTGAAATAACCCATTCTTCAAGCATGCCTTGTTTCTTTGTTTCCAACATAATTTTTTCAATTCAATCTAATTGTTTTTAAATATATAGTGAACAGACAAAAAACATATTTCTCACGATTCAGTTACTCAAATTACTGTTAACGGAAGTAGTGAGCTTATACATGGCGAGAATGTAATTTGAGGTTTTATGCATCGTATTTTCGTCAGCAAGGCCATGTAGTTCTTTACTCCGCTAAAGAAGCGATAGAAGTGACAGTTCTACCTCCTGTTTGCGTGATTGTACCGTAACCTCGCATTATGCAACCAGTGGAAATAACAGAATACGCAGGGCGCTCCTGAAGATTGAACTTCTGGAGAGGTACAAATGTTCATAGTATTCTCAGTAAAGAAGCTGAAATCTGGCTAATTAACACCGCCGTGTAGAAAACCGATCAAATACTTTCCCAGTCGAAAAGGCGGAAATCCGTTTCATTAATTTGAATGGAGATTATGCAAGATGGAAAGTAAGATCAAGTAGCTGAGACGAGACGCTTGTAGTGTGATGAACTGTAGGCAACTAATGGGACCTTTTATGTCTGCAGTGCCGTGATTAGCCGCTCAACTGAGACATGCTGATAGAACTTGGGAAAAAGAGTGTTACTGAAGCATCATTGCTTCGACCAGATATAGATGGTGGTGGCGGTTAAAAAGTCATCAGTGAGGCGATCGGAAAGAATCGCAGGAGATATTCAATTGCGCGATGATTCTACTCGTGTATTTCAAAAACCTCCACATGGATAATCTGCAACCGCTAATCAGGTCCACTCTTTCTGGAATGACATTAATGAGCATCCGTAACTACTTATGGTAAACACACCAGCCCTAACAAAGTTTAAAGCTCTCTGTGAATGCACTGCTCGAATTAATTACCATTCAAGAGTCATTACAGATGATAACATATTCGAATGGGTGTTGTTGGTTATCAAACTACCGGCATCTTATATATTAAACTTTCACTTCCAAAGATCCATCAACTTGTGCTTCTGAAGTCACGGAAGTTATTCTATCATCCATGGACGTATATATTCCTTTTTCAATGAAGCGACCTTCCAACGGCAAATCTTTGTTCAACAAAAATTGTGAGGAAGCTGTCATCTCCAAAAATCTCGCCTAGAGACAGTGGCACAAAAATCTCATTGTCAAAAACCAAACTGAGTTTGCTAATGTTCGCAACAGCTGTGAACGTAGGATAAATGGAAACAAAGAACTTCACAATCAGAGAATTAGGGATAAACTGCTTGCCAATCCCAACAAATCTAGAACCTTCTGATCGGTAGCTAACGCTGTTGATCAGAACTTTACAAAATTCACAATTTCACCAGTAACACAAGTGGATGGTTCAATTGCAACAACAACCATAGAAAAAGCAAATCTACTAGCTAAAAAATTTGCGTCCCACTCCACAGTCGATTTTCTGGGAAAGGCACTACCCACTATTCCCACACTAGACACCACAATGCCAGAAATTACTTTTTGACAGCGTCTCATCAGGCGAATTTTGAAACAGCTCAATATCAACAAGGCGTTTGGTCCTGATGAAGTGCCCGTTGTCGTACCTAAAAGTGCGCAAATGAGCTCGCACTAATATTTTGCAGACTTTTCAACCTGTCTTACAAGAAAGGGGTTTTCTCTTCTTGATGAAAGATTGCTTGCGTTCAGCCTATTCCCAAAAAGGGCAAGAAAAATCTTTCAAATAACTGTAGACCAGTCGTTTTGCTATCAGCGAAATCAAAAATCATGGAGAAAGTCATAAACCCCATATTCTCAAATATTTGGAAAGCTTCAACATCTTGAGCGATCATTATTATGACTTCCGGAAACAAAGATCAACAGGCGACCTTCTGTCGTATGTCACTCATATTTCGAATAGTTCAATCGAGAAACATGGAGACTCAAGAGCTGTTGCGCTTGATATTTCTAAGGCCTTTGACCATGTGTGGCATGAGGGTTTGCTGGCCAAGCTTCGATGCTATGGTTTGTCGGATCATTTTTGTTCATGGCTCCTCACCTTCATGGCCACTTGCAAGTGGTCTGTGATGGATACCTTTCGAATACTTTAACCATCAACGCTGGTGTCCCTCAGGGATCCATATTGTCTTCAACCCTCTTTTGATTGTATATCAACGACTCATTGGGGAAAACCAAGATTCCAATATTGCTTTGCTGACGACAACACATTTGTCTCGTTATTTCATTTGGATTCCAGGATATAGGCTATGTAGGCACATCTTCACCGGCAGCAGGTGGTCGCATATCTTAATGATGATCTAGTAGTGATTTCGAATGGAGGTAAAAGTAACCACGTTCAATTAAATGCCACAAAAACCCGGCATCGATTTTCTCCACGAAGACAAATGTCTCCGAACCGAATATAATAATGTCAGGTCAGACAATTTCGCTTTCTGCTTTGATAAGTTTGTTGGGCACTAAAATTGACACCAATATGTCTTGGCACAATCGTGTCGCTGGAATTGCAAAGGCTGCTTCTCAAAAGCTTGGAACACCGTTCCAAACCAGAAAACTGTACACACCTCCGCGACTTTCAATGCTTTACAAAGCTCAAATCAGACCTTCTTTGGAGTATTGTTCTCATATATGGAGCTCTGCCCTCAAACATACCCTGAAGTTGCTGGATTCCATCCAGAAAAGAGCTACTCGCCTGATTTGAGACTCGAACATCACCTTGATAGCCTGGAGATTTGGAGGTTGGAGATTTGTCTCTCTCTTATAGATACTTTCACAAGAAGTGTTCAAGTGACTTGTCACATTTGATTCCTGCAAGAGCGGTACATATCCGAAATGTACAACGAACTGTGACTGCTCATCATTTTGAGGTTCAACTCAGTACACCCCTTCAATGTTTAAGAATTTTTTCAGCTGGAAAACTGCCTTCATGTGGGAAACACTTCCTGAGAACGTTTTTCCAAATGGATTCAATCTCCAGCGATTCAAATCCAATGTGAATCGCTACTTTCGCTCAGGCACCGCTCTGAAAGTGCCTTTAGGATTTTCCTGTAGTACTTGTGTTTTATACTTGAAAAAATCGGAGTAGCTGTATGTGAGGAAGGCATAATCGATAGATGCTTGATGCAGGAATTATAAGCGAAACCATTCTATGACTTGAAATGATTACGGCAAGGCGTCTGATACAATATCGTACGAGCTCATCGTGCATTTGTTCAGATGCTTTGCACAATACGAATACGTAGTGAGGTGTCTTGAACAATTCATGGCATTCTGGACAAGATAGAGTCCAAATAGAGCAAGTCACCTCCATCTCACTCTTGTCCCATGCGTTACCTTCAGAATTACTCAGTTGTTGGATATTCTTGCTGATTATAATTTATTATTTTATCGCACGAAAATATTTTTTTGGGATTTATTGGAGGTGGTGATATGCTTTCAATAGTTATTGGGTGACCTAATCTCTACAATTTTTTGCTGACACATTTCCTCGTATCTCTGATAGGGAAGTAGCTATTGTCCATCCATTTATCGTTGATACAACCTTTATGTGTCTCCTCATCATCAACCTCAATTAGATCAGAGTCTGTATTATATCTATCTGAATGAATTGAAGAATTTTATATTAAAGTGTTTAATTGTAAATTCTTATTGCAAAGCGCTTTCGACTTTCGTCATCATCAATGCTCACCTGAAAGTAAGTTATCTAATTGAAAAAGGGTTTATTTGTGAAAATTAATTTTTTTAGATTTTGAGGTTATGAATTTAGAAAATTGTTGCTGATCACATATTCGTCAGGCAACAGGAAGTATCGAAAAACGAGGACTTAATATATCTGTAAGATATGATTTGCATAAAACTAATTAGCTTAATAACTAACAAAATACATATTAGATATTACTGCTATGCGGTTTGGTTAATAAGTAATATGAATGAAGAACAACTTGCCACAGTATGTGGTATATATAATGGTACCAACTTGAGGAGTGGTCCACTATGGATTTCAAAATCTTTGTTGTATATATATATATATATATATATATATATATATAAACCACTGTGTTTCTGAAATGAACGTTTTATTTTGTCAGTTACTCATTAAAGAAAACATTTAATTTATTTACACTTTTGTATAAACCTCACCTGAAATGAAAGAAACGACATAATAAGTATATTTCTCCTTTCCAATTTGTAAAGTCACAAAATAAATGAAAATGAAACTATTTCAGAGCCTTTTTCTTAACGTCTACAGATTCAAAATTCGAAATTAAAGGAATATAATTTCTTTACATACCTATATTTTAATAATACATTTGAAATTTTTTATTACAATTCATAATCCTTTAATGAAGGGGAAGAAAATCTCTGTATAAGTTTACTTGAATATTCAAGCAGTGATCATTGTTAGGAAGTTCTTTGGATATCTCCAGTTCTTCAAACAAGTCCAGTCTGAGGAAATTTCTATTGTCGATTTGATATAAAATTTTGGAATTTATATTAGGGCTAAAGTTGTGATTGTGGAATTTGCCAAATGCAGATTTTCAGGTTATTTTAAATGTGCGAGTAATGACAGGTCTACAAGTTCTACCAATATAAGATGGTCGAAGTCAAATCCTAACTTTGCAACCGGCCGCCTTGAAGAGCCTGGTTTATCTTTGATATTCAAGTATTGAGGTTTCTTTTGATCTCATAAATGGTGCCTCTGTAAGGGGAGATGTCATCGCCCTCACTCGAATAGAAAGTTATATTAAAAAAAAATACTAAAGGAGGATATAATGAAAACGTGACGTGACAAAAAATAGAAATGAAAATCCTCAATAATCATCATGTGCAAATCTAGAAGGTGACTTGAAATATTACACCATTTTTATTTTTGAAATTATAGAAACCTAACACAACAGTGAAGTGTGAAACCAATAGTTTGGCTGTGGAATTGAAATAGATATTTTGTTGTTCCTGGAATATAAAATTTATTTTTGTACGATATCATTATTGAATTCAAGATGTGAAATTTGTTTTTTCATAAAGATACCCAATACAAAATTTGTTTATATACAATTGAAACTGACTGCTTCCTTCCTTTCTTTGGAATATTCCCACATTTTTTGTATCAAGATGCAGAAGGTTAAAGCCAAAATCTTTCTATCCACAAAATTTGTGTTATTTTATTCACGAGGGGTTATTTCCGAGTCCAATATCTCTCACAATGATAGCTCTCAATTTTGTAAAATCATCCCGAAGGATTTTTTCAAATCAGCTTCAGCTTGATTTTGTATTGAACTGCAGTTCCTCAATCTCTATTCGAAATTGATAATAGTTCGTGCAAATGATTTGTACAAAAATTCAAAACTGATATTATGTTGTATTCTTGAGATTTTTATCTATTAAATCAGTCAAATACAAGGTAACAGTAATTATAAAATCCAAAAGAAAGTGGATCAATTTTTTCTCACTAGAATGTATGTAATATTGAGTAAAAATGTATTTACCACAAATTATTTCATTGAAATGCAAATCAAAATTCATTCAACTTTTTCAATTTCGATCAATATAGAGTAGAGTAGAGTTTCACTTAACCGTGTTACGTATAAATACATTTATGATAGGTCACAATAGATACAAAAATATTCCAATAAAAATTAAATGTGAAACACATAAAAGGATTACATGTAAATAACACAAAAATTATCATTTGAAAATAATCATCACTGATCAAATAATCATTTGATATGTTTAAAATATGTTTTTTCCGTTAACCATCTATCGCACCCCCTACGAACGACGACCCCCAGAACCCTTTTAACGTGTGATTCCTAATAGTCCAATAAAATGAGGATTTAAATTACCATGCAAAAGACAAGCCTGCATTTTTCAATATAAGTTGATTTTAGCATACATTCAAAGGATTTATAGTTGAAAAATGTTGAATTTCATTTAGGGGATAGAAAATGCATAAAAACTACCCCAGAAATCCCATTTTTGAATATATCTCGAAAGCATAAAAATATATGAAAAAAAGGTCGAAACAAAAAATGTAGGAAATAAAATTTTCTATAAAATCGTTTCTGATCACTTTTGACGTATTTGCAATAGAAACCAAGATATTTGCAATAATCAATTAATACTTATAGTTCAGACGGGCTGCAGTAGAGCGGCTATATCTCTCCAGCACTACGAAATAGATTAAGTGTTGTCGGTGTTTTCCAGCTGCACATATGAATGAATGCGAGTTATATTTATTTTCATTCCCGAAAGTGTTTGCATAAATTTCATTAGAGTGTTTTTTTGCATTTGCGTGAATTGTGCTCAATTTGTGAATTGCCTCTTGAAAGTGATTGTGACACAATTGCAACTGTGAAAAAAATGGTTTAAAGACATTAATAGACAAAAGTAAAGTGAAAAATGACCTGAAATATAAAGTGTGGGAAGGCAAGGAGTCATGTCGATTTCATGATGGTTTGTATATACTCTATATTATTTTATGTTTTACTCTACGATGACAGAACCTAACAGTAAAATGTTTTTATTGCAAGAAATGATATAATGAATTATTCATCTTATTCATTCTTATGTAAAAAAAATGAATAATTTATTATACACATGTGTCACAAAAATATTATCGAAAATAAATTTGTATTCTTTAATCTGTGAAATATATACAGTGTGTAAAAGCCAAATGGAATAAATTCATTATTACGGTTACAGTACATAAAAAAAATCCCGGAACACGTCAAATATAAATTATAATTTGACATTCTTGTACTTAAAAATGTCATACCTACCTTCAGCCTCCTTCGAATGACAGGTACAACCCCCAATTTTTTTATGTTATCGCTTTTGAATACACTCAAAAACTGAATGTAATGCAAAACGCAATTGAATGTAGAATATGAAAAAGAATTATGGATGTTAACGAAGTTAACCGCAAACGTCTTGGAAACATCCTAATCTCAAATAAAACTGTCTTCTAATATTATTCAACATATCAGGCATGACCGACCTAATAGCAAGCGTTATTCTTTCTATTGAGTCATTAAAATCTGAAGGTATAGTTTTGTACACATTGCCCTTCACATATCCCCATAAAAAAATATATTGATGAAAGATCAGGTGATCGCGCTGGCCATTCAATCGATCCTCGCCCCCATGCTCCATCCTGCTAAAACCATATCGTATTCACTGGAACTAGAGGGTTTCCTGGATCAGGATATAAATTGGCTAAACTTGGAATAACATGAGTTTCAAATGATTATCGGCCTTCAAGTTGCACTCAATGAAGAAGGGACCAATGATATGGTTTCCTACAATCCCTGCCCAAACATGTATTGCGTGTGTTCTTTTCTCATCCAGTGATGATTTTCCGTTGATCAGTAGCGGCAATTTTGCCGATTAGCATGACCATTAAGAGAAAAGTACACTCATCAGACAACATAACGTCTTAACTAGAGACGATGAAGAGCTTACTAAAAAAGCTTTTGAATACGAATTAGTG
>WOGO01002109.1:484-16486 GCA_015342085.1 Leptinotarsa defecta | reverse complement strand
AAATATATTCAAGAGCTTTTCATTCATATGCTTTCCTGCGCCGAAGAGTGGAATATCTTTAGGTTAAGAATTTTGTACGTATGAGCGGTTGCTCATACCGCCCACGCTTTACGCCGCCTCTGGCTACTTTTATGTTTCGTTTATTCTCTGCAGCTGATAGTTATTGACAAAATAGTTATATGAAGTTTTTGTAACCAATTTCTGAACAACCATATATTTTTATGCAATTCAATTTCAGATGCGATTTTTGCTATTCGAAAATAATTAATGAAACACTCTGATTGGACAAATAAAAAAATAGATAAGGAAATTTAATTTTTGTGAAAGTTTATATAATGAAAATCGAAATATATTTTTTGAAATCGTTGATACATATTGGAACTGCTTTTGCCTGGAACTGCGTTCCAGACAGAAGCAGCGGCCATCGAACACTGTGTAGAGGAAACAAACGGACAGAAGGTCACAAATAAACCATTGCCATTTTCACCGACAGCCAGGCGGCAATTAAGGCGCTCAAGTCATATAAAGTTTTCTCAAGACTGGTGGGAAGCTGTCTGAGCCCACTCAAGGAGCTGAGTACCCAAAATAGGGTTACTCTAGCTTGGGTACTCGGACATGAGGGTCACAAGGGCAATGAGGAGGCCGATCTTCTAGGCGTATCCAAGGCTATGATCGGCCCAGAACCCTTCTGCCAGGTAGCGAAAGCATGTATAAAGACATCCATAAATTCATGAATGAAAGCCGAATCGATAGATTGGTGGAATAAACTCCCAGGAATGAAGCAGGCGAAAGAGTTCATAAACAAACCATCGCCATCGCGAAAGACTTGCTAAAGCACAACCGTAAAGTTATAAGGGTATTGGTGGGTCTACTAACAGGGCATGGCCAACTCAGGAAATATATGAGCAACATGGGTCTGACAGAAGAAACCAAATGTAGGTTCTGTCAAGAAGAGGAAGAAATCGTACTGCATGTGCTCTGTGAATGCGAAGCGATAGCAAGGCTGAGACACACGCAAGATGCGGTGTAGAGAAACCAGAGGCTGCCAGCCATATGATGGGGGCAGTGTGAAGGCTGTGGAGTCTCGTCAAAGAGATCAAGCTAGACAATGAGCTCTAACAACCAAGGAACATAACAATAGATCTGAAAAGGTCGCAGTGAATCAGGTCATAGGCTAGATCTCCGACAATCTAATTTAATCTAACATTTACTGTTACCAATGATTGAAAGATATTATCGACTCAATTCTCTTTCAAAAAACTACAAAAACAAGATATGAACTAGGTCTATCCAACTTCAAAATTTTGGCAAATTCATTATAAACAATAAAAAAAAACTTCAGTGCTGGATAGATCGGGTCTACATGACCTGTGGTTCTTCCCGAAACTTTATATTGGCCAGACGAGAAAAATATAATCGTAAAGAATGAAAGAACATAGTTTCTTGAAGTGGAAGACCAATTACACATCATCTTTTGGCAGAAGGACGTGAAAACAATCACAAGAAGAAAGAAGCTTGAAACCTAATCATTTGGAATGCTTGAAAATCAATAGAATGAAGAATTGAAAACATGCATCATATATGTTTTCTAATGTTTAAATTAGTAATTAGCTGATATATGAATTGAAGCAATTTCATGTTATTACATGTCCATTTGCACGAGTTTGTTTGTGAAATTCCTTTCGGAATATTTGAATTTTAAATCAGTTCATATTCATACCTACACTTGGGTGAAGTTATTAGTCATTTTATTCAAAATACTAAATTATTCAAAGTACTAATTAGGTGAAATTTACTCAGTATGAACACGCTTGAAAAAGCTATTATATAGTGAAACACATTTCAATTTCGTTAAGTGTCTTGTGAAAATTTAACAACAAAGTCGAATGCATTATTGAATTGTATTTAAATTGATTGAAAATTTGTGCAGAAGTTTCTATTGAAATAATAGTATTTTTGAAAGTAATAGAATAGCAGTTCTAAAACGTATTTTCTAACAAATTATAAAGAAAATTGTAGACTAATTATTCCAAGAAGATCAAATTTTCAAATATGGTTTTTTGCCATCAGGTGGAAACCAGAGGACAAGATACAACAAAAACTGGAATGAGATAAAGGAAAAACAAGAAACAAAATAAGTATAATTCTTCAAAATTTAGACGAGTGGCAAGGCTAATTACTCAAAAAAATCAGCCAAGTATCAATAAAATCAAAATGGAAGGTACAGGAAATTCGAAATGAAAAATTTGGAAATCACGATAGGTGTTAAAGGTGAAAGTATTCTTGAAAATTTTCAGAAACGACGTCAGTATAGTTCATCTCTTAATAAAACGAGCACAGAGCGGAAAGTTTCAGTTGAACAGTGGTCCCTTCCAAGCGGACTGCTTCAGTTTTTGTCTACGATGAATTTCAATAAGAAATAATATCTCAGGAGTGGAATTCTGGACGATAGGTCAACAATTAATTCAGCAAAGTCTTGAAGAGGACGTGTGGAGTTGCAACCTTGTCAAAAATAGGTTATAAGTAGCTAATCACTCGAAAGCGTCATCATCTACAAAATAAAATCGTCTTTCCATTAGTGGATCAGGAAGCTTTGAGAATAGGTGACAAGGTTTTAGCAAAACGGTTTCCAACGGGTTTATTTTGCTAATTTTATGAACCTTCTAGATGTCTCTTGTTAATACTACATAGATGTATCCACCTCTATAGCTTTTCCGCAGAATAACCTAATGGATAGTATATCACTTACGTGATAACATAGACACATTATCAGGGAAACTGATTTTAGGAAACGATAATGCCACTATTTCCAAATGATGATACGTTGTACAACTTTCAGACTACATTCTGAAGGCCCTGAACTTCGCAAGGATTGGAAAAAACTAAAAAAATAAACGTAGTAATCGATGGTGGTTGCAAATTGGAGAATGGTCAGATTCACGTGTCTTCAAGTCCGAAGCGGTTGTCAAGATGTCTACTGGGCTCGGTGGCATTTTCATCATCTCCACGATGTACGGTAAATAGACAAACATGTATGGGGCAACAGCAAGGTAACGATTCATGTTATTTAGGACACATTTCGAAGATGAATTCATGACAATGCGTCCTCAAAAGAACTCTGGTACAAATTCCAAAGAGGTATACTAGTAATGCAATCATTGGATTTCGAAGGTACCACAAATTCATAAAATGAATCAGAGAGTAGGATAAAATTTTATGAATTAACGAAACCAGGCTTACAGATGAGAAAGTAGTTGGAGAGAAAAGTCGCGGACTCCGACTTCAATCAAGGGAACACACTAGAGAAAGGAAAGAGATTTGCTCCAAGCAACAGAAGAGATGGAAAGGTTTCTAATTGGTGATTAAAAAGATGAATGACCTAATTTATCACATTCACTTGCTCAAAAAACCAAAACATTGGACTAGAGAGCATTTCCATAAGAAAAAACGAATTCATGAGAGTTACTGCAATTGTTTTCGTTTCGTTGTGGTACGATGTAACCGATTCAACCCCAAAGCAGCGAAGTAATTGTGAAAAAATAGTGCGGTACTTTCATAAATGAAAGTACTATAATTTGATAGCTATGACAAAATATCTGACGGTGATGAAGATCTACTACTCTTGATGGTGAGGTTAGGATAGGTTAGGCCAAAAGTGAGTGGGTCTATTCGACCCTCCACCGCAAACCGCAGGGGTTAATTGTGGCTCACACCTATTCGAACTCGACCAAATAAACCCAGCTACTTGACGAAACCGATTAGTTTATGTGATGAATGATATTTCAGGTCCGATTTCTTTCAAACGCTGAACCTGATTCGGTCCGCAGCAGACACAAAGTATATGCTCTGCTGCTGTTTCATCATTTTCCAAACAGAGGCAACACACACTGTCTTCCGAGAGTCCGAGTCTCTGAATATGATGATTCAGATGACAGTGACCTGCGAGAAGGCCTGTTAGTAATTTTTGTTCATCTCTACTGTAGCCCAACAACTGTTTTGTTTCAAGCTTTGAAGGGTGAATGAACGCCTTGGAGTGAGCCAATCCTGGAAGATTTTGCCAGAAGTCTTTGAATCTTCTTGGCATCCAGGTGCTCAATGTTTATTTGGCCAAACTTAAAGCAATGCTAATGGCAGGTTCTGGTCTGATGAAGCTACTTGCAGCACCCTCCTTTGACGAGACCATGGTTTAAATTCAATCCAAGATGCCGCTACACCTAAGTAGAAGATGCATTTCATCGTAGTAAGAAATGGACATGCTGTGCCTGGACTAAAAATGTAAAATTTATTCATCCCAGATCGATAGTCCCAGTAAAAAATGAAACTTAAAGATCAGAATAAGCTGCATCTCTACAAGATATAGGACATACTCAATAAATAATCCACATTCACCTTTCTTTGAGCAATATATCCCAAGATAGCCCCACTATCTTCCTGCAGCAAAAATTCAATATCCCGCATCTTTCATCCCCTTCGTAGGAGATGAGTTATTCGATATTACCTAGACGGATCTCTTAGTCGAACGAGGTTTCGCTATCGGGACTCTCGCAAACTCTAAAATGCATGGCTGCCATAAGTCTTACCTAAATCTTGATTTAAGGCCACGTTCGACAGTTACGACTCGAAGTATTTTCCTCGACATTTTCTTCAGCGTTACTTTTCAATTTTGTACCGAAATAAATAGGAGTTTCGGAAAATGAGGATTGGTGCGTAAAGCTTCGTTTATGTGATGTGACTTTCGGTTGGAGTTGGTTTTATTGAGGACGTACTTTATTTAACTTTTTATTGCTTTTGAGTTTTCATCCAGATGGATATTTCTGAAGCCGTTCTACATTCAAAGCGCTCGAAATTCTTTTGTTGGGACGAACTTTTCGGAATGTTATTTGACTCCCATCAAACATCCAGACTATATGAAGTTTTTGTCCGTTGAGTCTTATTTTTGCGAATATTCAAGGAAAAGAGAAACCACGCCAACACGTAACGAAAATTAAATAAAATAAGTTAGAAACATTTTTTATATTGAACGGTTTTAATGTATTGAAACCTGAAAAATAATTCCGAAGGTCCTAGGGACAGTTATCACACCACTCTCCGCAGCAATCTACGGTATTGATCAGAAAAAAAAATGAAATCGTTGGGCGTAGCGTAACCGGAGTAAATATATGAACACAATGCCCAACTATTTTTATTATTTTTTTATCTGATGAATACCGTAGATTGCTGAGAAGAGTATTGTGATGACTGCTACTTAGGACCAGTTTTCAATACATTAAAGCTGTTTAATATAAAAAAAAACTAACTCCTACAAAGTTTCGATAATAATGGTATCAGAGAGAACTGCCAAAAGATTTTTGAAAGCTATCTTCGAAATAGAATTCAAGTTGTCCGAATTGCAGATACAATTAGCAATCAGAAACAAATAGAATATGGAATCCCACAAGGTTCGGTACTGAGTCATCTGCTTTTCAATCTATATCTAAATGAATTATTTAATTTGGACAGCGTTGGGCAAATAATTGGACACGCAGGCGATACTATAATATTCTTTGAGGCAGACACTTGGCTTGATTTGAAAAAAAAAGTAGAAACAGACTTCCATTTGCTCAAAAAATGGTTTGACCAAAGGCTCCTGACAGTGAATCTGAAAAAAACTAATTTTCTTCCTTTTAGTTGCAATATATCCAATGATTGTCCATTTGAAACTCTTGATGTCGGCGAACAAGGAAAAACACTAAAAATAGATTCCCTGAGAGAAATCAAATACTTGGGCCAGACATTTAAACATTCATATCCAGACAAGAATATAAATGAAAATCTTATATAACCTATATTTAAATATGCGCATTTTGTCACATAAATTTATCATTATAAAACTCTTGCAAATTATAATTCGGTCTATCGACCAGAAACGATTTCACTCCTATTTTTGTTGGTGAAATTTGTCTGTCTTATATCTGAGGGCAAGTAATTGAACATTTTAACCCCATTGTAATAAATAGAATTCCTGACCAAATTTGCTAAAGTAGTTGGCAATTTCAACGCGGTGGAACGGGTGCTCCAGAGTTGCATGAAGCTTCAAATAGGGACATATTTTTGTAAGTGAGGCAAACAGATTCCAAAATGAACAAAGCAATCACTGTTAAAATCTTTTGCTCAACGAATTTGTATCTACATGAATCACGAGGTTTAATCTTACACGTATACCTGATAGCCCGTTTCTGCAGTACTAATACAGACAGAAGTGCTGATGAATTGCTTACTCACCAAAACGGTATTCCATAGCGTAGGGGGGATTCAACGAGGGCGTAAAACACCGTTCTGGCAGTTTTGATTCACAAATTTATTGAAGTTACTCTCACTGCATAACAACCTGAACACATTCCACTTTTGAGTTGTTTGATATGTTTAATAAATTTGAGCTTATTGCAAATGTGAATACCTAGAAATTTAGATGGGGTCTCGTTCTTGATCACTAGGTTATCACCAATTGAGAGGTCATCAAGAGCACATCTGAATGAATTTTTATTTGCCAAAAAGCAATGCTTTCTAGGCACATAAATATTCCTGGAGCAAGGCCAAATTGGGTTGAGCTATATTCATATTTCATAGTTTACTTGCAGATATTAGACAGACAGTAATATTTTTCCTAAGTTTCTGTTAATTTATTGGTTTGTGGAAATATTCACAACTTCATCACTTAAAACTTCCATTGGATCAATCAACTCAAATGCAATTGGAGTACTGCATAATGTTACCTATTTTACAAGAACCTATTTGCTATGACTGTAATAGACACAAAATCATATCATATGATTGTAATAACCAGAAATTATCTCCAAACAGTTAGTTCTTTTTCTGAAACTTAGGAATTTGAGGAGGATGTAGTAAATTTTCACCACAATATGAACACTATAAGTGTTGAAGTGTTTCATATAGCCATGTCACTTTCTGAAAGTTTGATTAAACACAGACATTCAATAAACTCTCAATGGTGAAAAAAATTCCGTTCCAAAAAACGCGTCATAATGAAAACACAATGGGGATTGGAAAACATCATGGAAAATTATGATGTCTTCATCTATAATTTTGAATGCGAAAGTCACTGACTTAACACTCACTCATTTATCTATGTTTCTCCGTACCGATGAGTTATAGGAAGGCTGAAATTTTGTATGTCTAAAGGCGTCTAAAGGCGTCTATAAAACAAAATTATATATTCTCTGGTGGGTGAATTAACATTCAATATATAATAACACGATATAATAATATTTAATATCTTCACCCGTGTGGAGAGGGGACAGAAACAGAATAAATTTCAGGAATATAGAGAAGGTCTTCAAAAAATCAATGAGTCAATCAATTCCTTATCAGTATTTCTTGGTTACGATTAATCGAACAATATTCTTGCATTCCATCCCTCTTTTATTACCAATGTTTTATATCTGTGCAAGGATTCACTGAAAATTAATCGATACCTTGTAGGTGTAAGTACGCGACCAGTGGTTTGGAGGACACGAATATCTTTTATAATTGATTGGTCTATAAAATCGCACCAAAAAGCACCTCCACGTACTTAGAACCCATCCCATGCACTATAATGATCTTTGTAAATACAATTGGCTTCAGAGGTTTCCACTCCGCAATAATGTTTTCTTCGACACGTTTTTGAAATTTTTATCCTTGTAATGGGGTACACCTAATATAGACAATTAGTTCAACATACCAAATTATCACATGGAAATTCTGAAACATTTTCGAATTTGGAGATGTTTTACAATTTCTCAATGAAGGTATTCTCTTTGTCGTGTTGGTGTACACCCAATTGAGCATGCTTTTACGTAGTGAGTTTGTTATACAGTTGTGTCGCCACAGGTACAAGAAACAGAAAATTACATTTTGTCATAAAATTTTCGTTTCAAGATATACCAACATTTTGTAAATATACTTGATTTGAATAATACGCAGGTCATTACTCGTACAATGTATTCTATGTATACAATATTCATCAATTTGTTATCACACTATCTGAATAGTTTATCGTTTTCATTGAAAGAAGAAGAAAGAGAAAACGGATTGTATCAAAAGTAAAAGCAATAGCAATACTAACGCAAACATTATACTGAAAATAACCAGAACATCAAGCCCAGTTTCGCACAGGACAAGTATGTTATAAAAAACCACTTCATTGTCGATTCATGATACAGAATGAAGAAACTATCATTAAATGCTTTCACACATATATAGTTCAAGTAAACGATATAGTGCAACCTACCTTCCAACAGCTCCCCGTCAAGAATATAGTTAGGGAGGTAACAAATAATAGTCTTTTTCAACTAATTTTACTTTTTTAATTCTTTTCTGCCAGTCTTCCTCGTTAATATTAGATACATTTTCTTTAATTAGCTCTATTACCCTCTATTCAAATTTTGAAAAATTATTTTTACGCCTGATGCTTTGTTTCAATTTTCCCCACATCAACTCGATGGGATTGAAAACACAAAAATAGGAGGGAAGTGTCAGTATGGTGTATCCATACTTTTCAGCAATACTCCCAAGGGCATACAGTTTTTCAAATGTTTGTCTCTTAAACTTTAAGTATTCGGTTTTTGATATAGTGATATTTGAAATACAAATTGTTATCCATTAAAAAACTCTGTATTTCATCTTTCCTCGAATTTTTATTCGGTATTTTGATTAGCTGTCGCGAATAACTGGAAGCGTTTGTCAAGAACTATTACACTATTCGCATCCAAATTTGGAATCAATGTGTTTTCTAACCATTTCTCGAAAATATTAGCTTCCATGTTCTTAAGATAGTCAACACTGTCATACCAAGTATCATCCAAATAGAAAATTTGCCATTATTCTTGTCTGTATTTAGTTATTTGTTCTGAGTAATTGTTACGTAATTCCACTATTCTTCTGCTTTCCATAGCTGTTTGACGTTTTTTCATTATTCAACATCTAAATCCTAGTTTCTTTATCCAATTCTAAAGAGTTTTGTCACAGCAGCTCACATTATGGCCGGAAATGTTCAATGTCTTCCTTATGATTTCAGTTGTAGGAATCTCATTGTTTTTTTACCAGTCATATATTATTATTGTTTTTTTTTTTCATAATTTTATCAGATGAACCTCTGAAGGTTTTTTTATCCTATATCACATCGCGTCTTCCGTTCATAAGGTTTGTTTTTGATTATTTCGCGTACAGATGAGAAAGGAATTTCTGTCAAACCTGATGTTGCTTGAATTCGTTTGTTTCCCTTGGAACCAAAGTCGAAATGTAGATTCTTATATACAGTGAAACATACTCTCTGTTTGAATATTCAAATGCATTCGATTCTTTTTTAGTGGTATCTCTTTTTCGCATTTTTGACCATCGCTGTTGGAATCACTACACTGGAAAAAGTTTGCGTTGTTATCACACTCGTTATTACTACTATTTCTCGTCCAAGGACGCCACATTTTAAACAGATAACAAAAATTTTAAGTTATTATAACTGCACCAATATCGAATTTCAACACTCAAATCGTAATCAGTTCCTGAACTGCACACAACGGCGATAACCATCCACGCATTCCCCGATATCTATTCGTCACCGTGACATGACTTCAAATTTAATTTTATGACTCTTCAACCAATCATAAAACTCGGTTAAAAAAATCATCCGGATCATATTTCATTTCTATGTATTGGTTTTTTTTGGCCTTTGAGAGTGCCGCCAACTTTAAGTGTGCACAATATCGTTTACTTTGACTATACAGGCAGTTTTCTCCATTATGTAGTAACATTGATATGATCTAAACAAAAACAATATTTTCATTTTTCCTCTATTACTTGAGAAGGGCGAACGTCCTTGTAAATGTTCTTTGACCATTTTACTCCTCCCCACGATAGTTACTTTTTTATATTGAATCGTCTCCATATCTGTTACGGTTCAGAATATAGCAATGTTATTACATGGTCTGTTCGAAGAATAAGGTGAATTTTCATTTATCAATTTCTATCAACAATTCCTAAGCGATACTCATGCGACGTTTTTCTTTTGGACAAAATTCAGCAAGTTTGGAACGAACTGCCACACGCTCCATACCCAAAATTTCTGAAAAAATTGAACGGCAGCAACTTCTCTTATAATGATTTGATGATTCTCCATAACAATCAACAATCAGTTGTTGACGTGCTGTGGTGTCGAGAGCGAGCATCATTCACATCTTCTTGACCTTCTGATAAAAGCTATACCACTTTGAAACATGTTTTCGACTCAATCACCATATGCCACTGTCAATATTGCAAGTATTTTTGGCAGTTAGTTCCATTTTTTACACAAAATTTCAAGCAGATTTTTTGATATACTTTTTCGATAACAGAAAATCACGGAACAAGTAAATCACTTCTGATTTTCATGCCTCTCACCAACAAACAAAGCATGCTCAACAGCTGATACTATGAATAAATTTTCTAAATAGGTGAACCAGCCTAAAAAATCGTCCATTAAATGTAATGTATTTACCTTATTTTTTTGAGCAGCCCTCTGTTTTAAAACAAAAGAAGTGGTAATCTCTAATGAGCTGGGTTAATATTGCTGTTTTTTCTCATTGTATTTTTGCTGTAAAGAATAAATTTTATCCATTCTTGAACTAAATGGATGCATGACACCATACTACTAAAGGATTCTCCTAAATCTCCAATGGTCCATAATGTTTTAGTGTTACGTTGTGAGGAGTGATCTCAAAATGTGCTTATGACCAATGAATTATAACAAAAAGATGTCTGAATATGATTACTATGGAAGTGTATAGAAACTTTTTACCTTTTCCTTATAGTAAGGTGTCATTGGAAATGTTGAACTCGGGTTGCCACGGCCTCGAGTTTTGCACCACCCGTAAGTCCTAGCTAAACCATTTAAACAGTATCCTGTCTCAGGAAGTTGAAGATAAACAATAAATGAGTATACACATTGCTTTTATTTATCCTTTGGTTTTATTTTTGTAGTTCGATGACGCTTGGTTACACAGTTTTCACTTGACTGAACTTTACTAGTACATTTTGTATCTTGGTAGATTTGCGTAACTCGTAGTCTCTGTACTAAAATCGGCGACAGGTATAATAGAGTATTTTTGGCTTACCCTGTAAATGAATGTACTTGTAAAGTGCCTACGTAGCTTAGAATGTAGCTTTTTTGCTTACCAACCTTGTAACAAAAGGTTTGTAGGTAGTTGACGAATATTTTCGATTGGCAGATTCTAACCTTACTATAAGGGAAAGTTTTATTTTTGGAAATGCATGTGTATTGCTTTTTCTAAATGTTCGTTGTTGCATGATGTCTATCTGTCTTCATTTTGTGATTTGTTGTGAAACTTACTTCAACTTTCATGTGATAAATTTTCAATTTTTTTTACGTTGTTAATATAAATGAAATGTTCACATTATGTTGGCCCAAAAGAAAACTTCAACTTTTTTCGAATATGCTAAAATACAGTGTATTTTTTTAATATCCCCCACCTTTTATTTTTTGGAAAGATCAACTCAAAATAATTTAAACTTGGGATAATGAAATGAATGCATGAATACTTCATTTTAAAGTGAAACTAACAGGTGAAACTTCCAAGATGGCGACTGGGCGCCATCTGGGAAAAAAATTAAATATGAAAGGGGGTCTTGTGATACATCTTTTTGAAGCTCCTGACGAATATTCCACAACTCTAGAATATGAAGTCAATATCTTCACCTACTACATTCCATGAGGGTTTTCCGTGAGGGTTAACGTTTAGTCAGAAATATTGGGAAACTATATTGTAGGACCTCTATTTATTGATCAAAATTCAACAGGGTAGCTGTATTCGAATATGCTGGAAACTGCTGCTGACCCTCTCATCACTGAAATCGTCGAAGCGAATCCTAATGAATTCGATATAGATATTGTATTTCAACAAGATGAAGCACCACCACATTACTCCAGACAAGTAAGAAACTATTCGGTTACTAATTTTCACGGTCGTTGGATTGGCCGTCAAGGCCCACAGAATGGCCAGCCCGCTCACCAGATTTGACACCTTTGAACTTTTTTTTATGGGGATATTTGAAGCAAAAGGTGAACGGAAATGTACCTTCTTCAATATTGGATATACGGCAAAGAATAATAAATATTTGTAGGGATATTGACATTACAGTGTTCGGCGTGAAATATCGGATAGGCTGTTCATATGTCAAGAAGTTCAAAGCAACCATTTCGAGCATATTCTGAACTGACCTCAAGCTTATTACCTCCTATTATGTAGTTAAATGTCAATGTATTCAGACAATCAATAAAAGTTTTGCCATTTTGTAGTAGTTGAAGATATTAAGATCATATGCTTATATTCTGGGGTTGTGAAGCATTTGTCAGGAGCTTCAAAAAGATTTGTCACAAGACCCCCCTTTATATTCAATTTTTTCTTCCCAAATGGCGCCCAGTCGCCATCTTGAAAGTTTCATATGTCAATATCACTTCAAAATAAAGTACTCATGCAATAATTTCATTATCCCAAATTTCAATATTTTGAGATGACCCGTTCAAAACATAAAAGGGGGAGGGCATTAAAGAAATGCACTGAATATTGAATGACTTCAGGCAGTGGATTTATGCTGAGCTCTTCCATGTTATTCCTCTTTGATTAACTTCAGGATTTCGTGAGTATTTAGTGGATATATACTTTTTCAATTCATTTTTTTGTTTATAGAAAATATTACAATCCCATTATCATTTTTCTGAAGAAAGCACCAAACTCTTGCAAAGGTTCGAAATAGATGAACACCTGAATCTAGCCGACCACTATTATAATCTCCAGTGTTCACTGTGGTTCTGGCGTTGAATCTGGTCATTTGGACGCATTGATCAAAGACGAGAGTCGTGTCGTGCATTGAGAAAAGGACATTGGTAGATCAAGAACTTCTGTTGATGTGGTGCTGAAGGTTTTTCCGGGTTTTCCTGCAGCTAAAAAGCAAATGCGCCACTGAAATCAATCTAGCCGCCCCGGGGCGCAAATTTTTTTTTAGTTGTGCATCTTCATTTCATAATTTTCAATACGTACAACAAAATTCTCAACTCAATATAAAAACAATTTCGTGTTTTAATTTTACACTGCTTCTTGATGAGACAAAATATTGTTCAAGCGAAGAAATGGCTTGAGAAGTGTTATGAGGACTCCGCTCCATCAAAAAAAATAATTAAAAGTGGGTGAGGGGAACTAAAACCCCCCAAAAGGCTATGCAAAATATGCCACCGTGGACCAGCTTTCCCAAGCTAATGTGTAAGGAATCGTGCCGACAGCTGAATGACCGCAGAACTGGGCGAAACCTCATTGTAATCAGCCAACCTCTGGTAATGCGGGGCTCTGCCAGAGGTGACCAACTCTTCCCTAGCTACTAGTAGACAGGCTGGACAGAAGTGCTAACCTCAATCTAAGGCGGTGGCTGGGAATGAACTGAAATGTCCACCCCAATCTACCGCTTGGAATGAGGCTGGACATAGCAGATCACCTCCAACAGCAAAGACACTTCCTGTGATGGGCGCCAAGAGATCCGCCTTGAATAAAAGCAAAGAAACGGCTGCCCCTACAGGAAATATCCCTCACTTGGGCACCTCTACGGAGGGAACCCCAAGAAGGTTGATGAAGCCGCACAACGACAGTAATATCGCTGCACCTTCCAAAACCTTTGCGGAGGCCACCGTGAGACACCTCAACGTTGCCAAAGAGAGTGTGTGTTCTGCGAGTCTTGGCCTACACCTGCCAATATAAAGGAGATGTCTCCTAGTGACTCGTTTACCTTCATGGAAAGAACAGAATGGACGATGACCTAAGAGGACAACTCCTCGGGAGGATGTACAATGGGTCACATTTGGCCTAAGTGCTGTGAGTCTACACTCACCCTTCCTACTCTGCAGATACCAGAACAATTAAACGTTGGTTTGTTAACTTCCAACGTGGTCGTAGAGACACCGATGATGCAGAATCGAAACGATCTTTATCTGAGTGGAGAGTAACTGGTGAACCTCATCCTAAGCGTTCGAAAGCACAGCAATCGCCTGGAAAGATTATGGCCTCAGTATTTTAGTATTTGCGTGATGTAATGTTCTTTGAGTATCTTGAGAAGGAAAATACCATCACCAGTGAATATTATATAGCGATATTGGAGCGTTTGAAGGCCGAAATTGCGGAAGAACGACCCCATTTGAAGAAAAAGAAAGTGCTGCTTCATCAAGACAAAGCTGTCGTAATTCTCAATGAAAACGATGGCAAAGTTGCACATAAACCATATTCACAAATCTCAGGAAAATGCTCATCGGTAAAAAACTTCGGAAAGAAGACGTTATTGCGAAAACTAAGGCATATTATGAGGCAAAAGGTAAATCGTTCTACAAACGTCATATTGAAATGATAGGGCGGCGCTGAAAAAACTCATTTTTGAACAAAAAAATGCGTTTTCTTTCTTAGACCCGAGACTCTTCAGCTCAGGTGTTATACAAGCGCTTTAATATATTTGTGAAAATAACATTTCAAAGTCGAAAGCAGACGGTTCTAAACTTACATTGTTCCATATATTGAAATTTGACTCAAAATTCACTTCAACAAAAAAGTTCTTCAATAAACCTTATTCTGTGATTCAAAATGAAAGTATGATCCTTGAACTTAATATTGATATATTTTGATGAAAACCTGGAATTGAGATTGTCATAATGAACGAATTGACCTAACATACTGTGTATAAGCATGTACTCATAACTTTCTCCTACAGCACTAGCTGTGTATTGTATATAATGAGCTTTTGCTTCTATCCTATGATCATGTTCCAGGCTTGTGAAACTTGAGTGCCATATGAATGTTAATTGGTGTTAATTGTTTTCTTTTTTTTTTTAGTTGGTTCTGTTGGACTTACCCAGTATTCAGTAGTTGATGTTTATTTTTGCACCCATTAACGTTTTTGTGTTGAGGTAATCAAAAATTATTTTAATAAAATTTAATTGTAGATAATTTTGCTTAAGACTGACAAAAGCGAATGAACGATTTGCTAATGTTCGGACATTCCACAAGCACAGAGAATGTGGAGTATGCAGATCGAATTTACAGGTTTTGAGAAAGCAAAAAACATTCATTCCATTGTTTTTTTTTTCTTCAATCATGGTAGGACGGTACTTTTTCACAATTATTTTGAAGTTTAGCAGAGCGAAAATGGAGGTATATTGTTTGAATATCATTCTTGTATATCGAGGATTCAATGAACTTACTGCCAATATTCATAACCTTCAATAATTCAAGAGCTAATTATACCGGGACACACGAAATATTTGTAAACGGCGGCAATCAGTTGTTTCTGGGACAAAAAATTATAAATTTGAAATCACTATAGTCACTATTTCGAATTAAAAAATGAAGGAAATTGATTTCAGTTTAACCAGAAATGAATCAAAGTCAAGCATTTGATATAAAGCTCTGTATATTTTGTCATGCCACTTGTTAGAAATGAAATTCTGTTTATATCGATACAACACAAGCGACCATTTCTTTTCCACTATAACGCCATCTATGGCAATATTGTCGAACAACTTGATGGAGTAATGAATTAAAAGACGAAGTTTGCCCTTTTTTGAAATAGCATCCAATAATTTTGATGTTTCACCAATTGACGTACTTTTTATCAAATCATCCAAAAAACAATTCGTTCAGGCCAGTCTCAATTCCCTACACTATAGGTTAATGGACTGACACCTGTCAAAAAACAGCTACTACCCTGGCTGATACCACGAAGGACTAGCCTAATAGAATTGGCTGGTATCTCATTCGTCACGAAAGAAATAACCAAGAAAGGAATTTCTGGCAAAAACATAATCTACACTGATAGCAGACAAGCCCTATTAGCCTTAAACAGACAACGTGTTACCTCAGGGCTAGTACTAGAGTGCCACCAAGATTTAGCCAAAGCCTCGGTAGATAATATCATTATCCTGAGATAGGTTGAAGAACA